>WBMZ01010363.1:0-63079 GCA_013400975.1 Atrichornis clamosus
CCCGCGCTGGGGCTCCCGGGCGGGTCCGAGCCAAACCCGCGCAGGGTGCGGCGCTCCGCGAGCCCGGCACACGCTCTGCCCGCCGCCAGGGCTGCGCGGGGCGGCGAGAACCAGCAGGAGGGCGGAGGGACCGGATTTAGGATCGCGCTCCCCCGTCTCTCCGCCCTGCTGCAGCTGCTGAAAGTTAGTGCCGTGGTGAGTGGGAGCCCTCTCTTCCAGCACGGAGGAAATGCGTGAGCTCACCATCATGCTCCAGGAGTGCTGGGCGGGGGGGCATTTGCCAAAGTCCTGGACACTCCTGCAGCAGCAGCTGCTGTGGCATCACGGCATCATGGAAAGAATGGGTCAAGGCGTGCGCTGTGAATGGTTCGGTACCAGTATTCAAAGGGTGAACGCATGACTGTCCTCAAGATACCTGTTTTGTTGCATGTTTGTATTGCTAAAGGTACGCTCTCAGTGCCTGAAATGGGCTTGCTTCAAGGCCTCATATTTGGGGGCAGAATGACAATCACAGGCAGCTCTGAGGGGGAGAAAAGCAAATCTGAGAACTCTACTGATGGCAAAAAGATCTTGGTCCATCTGCTACGTGTTCATCTCTTCTCCTTCAGTTGCTCTTTTTTCATTCTGCTGTTGAGCATCCTCTATAGAGGAGGGGAAAGACCAGAATCCTTGTCAAGGCACACGTAATGCTGTGGGATGTAAAGAGTAAACAGAGAGATGAAAACGTGCATCTCCTCTTTCCCCCTTCTCAGATCTAAGCATTTCAGTATTTACCAGGGCATTTCCAGCCTGAAACGTGTCTTTCTTTTGCTCCTTCGGAATGCTGATACACTCAGTAGTGGGCACATGAGGAGTGCAGCCAGCCTGTGCCCTGTGGGAGCATACATAACACTGGTGCCAGCTCTCATGATAGTCCTGCAACTCCCATAATAGCTGGCAGTTTTAGGAAGCTGTGCTGACTTTCATATAAAATTTACCTCCTGGTCATGAAGAAGATGTTAAAAGCATGATCCCAGATCACCCAAACAGCTCAGCAACAAAACAATAAATGCAAAGAGGCATAGATTAAAAAAGAAGGATCAAGACTTTGAGGCCTCCTTTGTGAGTTTCAAAGATGGGAAGCTACACTCTGGCAGCAATGTACTTCTTTTTCTAGGTGTGGCCTGATTCTGTCACTCAACTCCCCAGAAGACAGTGACACTGCCTGTGAGTCAAGCTGGTGTTTAACACAGTGGGGGTGTCAGAAGCCTTGCAAACCCCTTCACAAACACTGGCCTCACGCTGACATGTTACTCCTGGGAACACATCTTCAGGGCTTTTGAGACCTTCAAAAGCAGAAATGAGTGCAATATAAAACCAGAAATATCTTCTCTTGCACTGATTTCCGTGCACACAATTCAGTCAGACTCCTGAATTGCAAAGGAGATAGCCAAAGTGGATCCATATAAATAGCCCCCTGAGCTGCCTGCATAACAGCGATCAGTTTCTGAGTTGAGCCTTGAACAAGCTATCAACACTGAGGTTTTAGCCCACCTCATGGCTAATATAATGCAAATGTCATGTTTTGGAGACTTCACAGTCCCATAGAGCCCAGTTGTGTCTGCCCAGTCATTGATTCCCGGAGACAACAGTGCCCAATACTGCAGTCAGTTGTCAGACTGGATGCAATCAGGTGCTGAATCATATGCTGGAAACATATAGTGGTAGTCAAAAAATAGCTATGTTAACTCTTTACCTACCTTAGCATTTATTTCTATGAGTATAGACGTGAGCGTTGTTCCCAGTGGGGTGTGCAGTGCCAGTTGCTCCTTAAATGCTGTGGAGTAGGGATGCAGAGTAAAACACTGTATCCATTCCAGTTCCACCTGTTCACATCTGAGGGTGGGGATGAGGGAAGGTGCTGCCTCCTGGCCTTGGTGACTAAAGTAGCATCCTACCAGCAGACCCCAGGTGCCCTCTGTATCCCTCCAGCTGCCTGGTCTCAGATTTCCCCCAGACAGCACCTGTGACGGCGTTGTGCATTATCAGCTCTGCCAGCTTTGCCTGGAGTTGGAGGACAGTGTAACAACAGTCAAACCTCATACCACAACAAATAAATTGGACAGGAGCCAGGTCCTGCAGTGCCTTCTGTGGGAGGAACATATCCCACAGGGCATCTTTTGCTGCTAATATGAAGATTCAGGTGCTGCTCTGGAAACAGAGCTGTGGCTGTAGGGTGATGACCTTTTTTTAGTGTCCCAGGCATGATGGACTAGAGACATGTTATCCTCCCTGGCTTTGCCCAGCCACCAACACACCCTGCAGCCAGTTGTCTCCTCTCCCTGTCCCTGTCCCTGTCCCTGTCCCTGTCCCTGTCCCTGTCCCTCTCCCTGTCCCTGTCCCTCTCCCTCTCCTTTCCTCTCCTCTCCTCTCCAGTGGCACCGGCACCAGCATCAGCTGTCTCCTCAGGGACTGCAGGAACACAGCTGGTGAGGTTTCTGCCTTTGGCAAGTTGCAGGCTGTTTGTTTGCAGTGGCAGCTGGCGGTAGCAGGAGTGAAAACCACCTCTCTCTGTGCACATGTTCTCCTGGTCAGCTCTGCTATTGCATCTCCTGCAGCCCCCTGTGTCCTCACATCACACCATGCTGGCCAGAAGTCACCACATCAGTTCAGGATATCATTCCATTTGAGTCCTGGACTCCATGTGGGGCAGCTTCTCTAGCTGATGCCTGCAGCGAGGCAACCTCCATCTGTCAGATGTGGTTCATCTCTCTGTGGGGAAGAACTGCAGGCACAGCTGAAGGTCAGGTTTGAGAGGAGCCTGTTGGTGTTTGATATGTGCCTGACACCAAAGGGATTCATTAGGGCAGGAGCCACCAAGGTTTGTCCTTGGCACTCTACACTGGTAGAGTCCTCTTTGGTGAATGGCTTCTACCCTTTCAACGAGGAGCACAGAAAGTTGCCAAAACTGGGCAGGACTCAGCAAATTGAGGATGCTGAGGAACAAGGGTAGTCTCCAAAGCTCTATCTCCAGGCCCTCTGGCTGGCTCCCTGCAGCTCTTGCTGGAAAACACTGCTTACAAGCAGCTGGCAGCTCCTGGAGTGCTGGGGGAAGCAGCAAAACAAATGACATCCTGAAAGGATGAAAACTGCCCCTGCACAGCCAGTGCTGAAGGATGGGGGAGCAGGATGGGGGAGCAGGATGCTCTCTGTGCTGCCGCTCTCCCAAAGGTTTCTGCTCTCCCTGGGTCCCAGCAGGAACCTTGCAGCTGCTGACAGCTATTAATAGATGGGGAGAACGTGGGATCTTTTTCCTACTGCTTCCTGGGATGAATGGTAATTACCCTTAATGAGACTGGATTTGGTTCTACCTCCTACCTTCCAGCCCCCTTGCCTGCGCTGGCAGGGAGAGACCAGCCCATCTGCTGCCTGCACTGGCTCTGTGGGGAGCAGAGCTTGACAGCAGGAGTGAAGGCTCATCTCCCCGGGACATCCCACAGGCCTTGCCCGTGGATGCTGGGCACAAGGGAGGAGGCAGAGCCTGCCAGCTGGCAGGCTGCAGCAGCTCCTCTCAGCCTGGCCTTTCCAGGGGCACACAGGAGCCCTTTGGGGGGTGAGAGAAATAATCCCACCAAAGCCTGAGGGTACAGGTGGGTTGGATGCTCTCTGAGATTAATTAAAGAAACAAAATGGGAAGAAATAATCAGGGAATCTGACCTGTTGTTATGGATGGCATCCCCATCATCCTGCATCACACCAAGGTTTGTGAAAAGGGGGATCCTTCCTCCATTACTGGTACAAAACCAGTCCCAGAATATGCCTGGACTTGGCCCCCATCTCCCACAGGGCACAGTCTAGCTGCCATAGGGTTAGTCAGGATATGACCTGCATAATGGGGCTGGTTTTGACCTCCTTACACTGCTGCAGCTCTGAAACAGGAAGGTCTTCTTCATTCAGGTTACTTCAAAAGTACTGCAAAAATAGTGCAGGTTTTCTTTATCCACTGAGGCTCTGCCTCCTAGGAACCACACCCAAGTAAATGGAGGCAAATGTGGATGGCTGTTAAATCTTTCTTGTACATCCCAGACTCTGGCTCTGGAGCAGGACATCCTCTGCACTGGTGTTTGCCCAAGGTGCTCGATAAGGCTGCGCTTCACTAACCCCACCTTTGTACTGTCCGGCCCACCTGAACATCCACAGTGTCACAATGAATCCTTACTGCTCCCTGAAAACTTGGATTTTTCCCTGCTTGGTTCAGCTTAGCAGCTGGTCACACTTTCTACCACGGGAACCCCCTGCCATCACTGACCCTTGCTGCTTGCAGCAGGGTGAGAGGAAAAAGGCTGCCCCATCTTGCCAAGCTGAAGCTTCCCAGGCAAGACAGTTTATTTGTCTCTTCCTAGTTTTTAATTATTTTTTTTCCAGACCACATGTTTTCTTGACTGAATCAAGAAAACCTTCCTGCGGGCAGGATCCGTGCCCAGGGACCTACTGGTTCCCATTTGCAAACTCCTGTTTCCTTGCTTCTGGAGCCCTCTCTTTTTCCCTCTTTCTGAGATCCCTCCAACGTCAGACCAGAAGTTTTAAGTCCCTCTGCTGACTCCCACTCAGCCCCTTGTGTTACATCCAAGTGCCAGATGGCACCCTAGGCTCGAGAAGGAGCTGTGCCAGGCTCCCCTCCCTTTCTCTCCACCCTTCAATCTACAGAAAAGAGACAGAGAACCCGCATTGCCAGCTTTCAGGCTGCCGTGCTTGTGCCAGTTTCTGTGGTCTTCAGCCGCAGTTGCAGCAGGATTGACATGGGAGGAACTGGCAGAACCCCAGAGCAAGGGGTGCCAGGGCAGGGAGGACCTATTCTGAAGCTCCCCTCTGTGCCCAGCTCTATGTTATAATTAACAAGCAATGCCTAGGACATGACCACAGCCACTGCTTCCTCCATGCTCCCCTGGCCCTGCTTCCTTCCTTCCTTGTTGGAAAATTTCTTGTTTGTCTGGGGTTGCTCACCACTGGGTAACTGCCTGCAAAGGTAGTTACAGGTCTGCAGGTCTGGAGGTTTGGCAAACTTCTCCTGGGTAGGACAAGTGCCCAGGCTCCCGTATTGAAACGAGGAGGAGGAGGAAGGGAAAAGCAGGGCTACTGTCCTACAAGGAAGTGGGTCACAAAGGCTGTGGGCAGCAGAAACCTCCTGTCTGTGAGCCCTGCTGTGAGCATGGGGCTGTGTTTGGACAGCAAAAGGAACTCTGGGAGGACGTGCTCAGGTATTCCCAGCCTTTCTGCTTTGGAGAGCTGTGTTAGCACAATGCCTGCTGCTTTTGGCTCAGAACTGGCTGGGGCCTTGAACAATCCCTCCTTTCCTGGAGGGACTCTGGCACTTTTTGCTGGCTCTTCTTGATACTCAGGGATGGACATCTCCATCAACATGGCCCGAACTCTGGGGTCTCTGTTGTCACTACTGTGTCACAGCAATCCCCACAGCTCCTGTCCCTGGAGCATGTGTCTCCTCACTGCCAGGTTGCTGTCACTCAGCTCCTCGGAGGGGATGAGGAAGATATCTCCGTTAGTAGAGTCCTGGAGGAGACATGCACAGAAGATACGAGACGTGCACCATGCTGCAGCATGTCAGCTCAGGAGGGAGGTAGTTAACACAGAGATGTTGATCACCGAGGTTTTGCCAGCCCTCCTGCTCCACCTCAATTCCTGGTGAATGGGATGCTGTTGTGTCCTTACCAAGGATGCCAGCTGTGGCCGGCTTCCCTCGGCCGTGGTGGTCACGTTCCACCCTGCCCTGTACACCTGGCTGCAGGGCTCTGTGACATGGAGAGCTGGCATCCTCTCACTCGACAAACCTGGCAGCGGGTGCGTGAGCCAAGCGGGGGTGCCATGCGGGAGGGGAGAGCTGGCTGCATATTTGGTTGGAGGAGGGAAAGCTTCTCGTTAGTGACTTCTATTCCTGTCTGGGCATGTTGCAGACTTCACGACATTCAGAGCAGGTGTGAAGCTTTTCCCTTACCAGGCTGGAGATGAGAGCTAGTGGGAGGCTGTTTTCCAGCACTCTCATGGAGATGATCCATTGGTTTTGCATGGTCTCTTTCTTTCCACAGGATGGTCCATGATTTGCATTTTAGCTTGTGACTCTGTGTCATTCCCTTCCCTGCCCCAATTTCCACCTCTCCCTGTTGTGCTGTGTTTAGACAAATCCAAGTGCTTGCCACAGGGTAGGTGCTCTAGAGGGACATGAAGTGGGATCAGGTCCTACAGCACAGGCAGTGCACAGGGAGATTTTGAAAAGCCCAGGGCAGGTAGTGCAGCATCCTTCCCTCGTGTGGCCACCAGAAAGCAGCTCAGAGCTCTTTGGTCCTTGTGTTTTTTTGAAATGAGGGCATCATCTCTGCTTGCCTTATTTACCTTCAAGGTGATATCCCTTGCAGAGGGACACCCAACACACCTTGCAGGGAGACACCTCTTCCCTTGGAGGCTGGGGATGCTCTGGGGAAACAGCGCATGCTCTGGAGCCTGACCTACAGAAGGAGATGAGTGGGAGGGGGGTCAGCTGAGCTGCGTGGGCTGGGGAGGTGGGGGCACCTAGGGAAGGAGGCACCTTTTCCACCTCTCAGATCCTTGGTGTTCCCCAGGAGCAGCTCCATATAACTTGTATCAGCAGTTGCAGGGTCTGGTGTAGGGCAACTGGCAGGGGCAGAAGGGGGGCCTGTCCACCCTGTCACAGCAAGAACAATGTCGGGGCGGTCGCTGTGGTGGGAGCTGGACACTGATGGGATAGGACAGCCTGGGAGCTTGCGCGCCAGGGGCTGCTGAGTTGACACTGTCCTTTGGTGCCCTCTTCCCAACCCAGTGGAGCCTGGCACTGGTAGAGCTGCGGAGCTGCCAGCTGCCATCACTGTCCCTCCACAGCCACGCTTTGTGACAGATCTGTTTCCTGCTGCTGCTGCGCCCAGCTCCCGGGCACTCCCTGCCCTCACTGCAGGGTGTGGGGGCCACGGCAGAGCCACAGTCCTCTTTGTGTTCCCTTTCAGGGCTTGGCTGGTGGAGCAGGGGCCTGAAGCATTCTGCCGTGTGCTGGGGGGAGGTGGGTGCACGCTGCTGAATGTCCCCCACTGCAGAAATCTGCCACTGCCTCCCTGAATGCCTCTGCCGTGTCCAGCAGCATCACAGGCCAGCTCAGGGAGAACCACTGGGCTTCCCTCTTGTGCCTATTGCTGCATCAGGATTACACTGGCAAAGGGAGCTTGGCTGGCATGCTGCAGGCTCTGCCTGCAGCTGCTGAGCCAGGCTGTCTGGAAACCCTACATTGAGGGTTTGTTCAAGGTTCAGAGCTTGCCTGATGCCTGCAGGGTGCTTTTGAACCCATGAGGAGCAACCTGGAGTGTTCCCAAGGACTTCTGTAGTGCCAGTGATGTGCCAAGCCCAGCTGCTGCCTCTGTGCCTGGTCTATCCTTGGGTTATGCCCTGCAGTGCTTCCTCTGGACCAGTGTAGAGCTTTCCATCCCTGATTTATAAGTCCAGCTGTACCCCTCTGCTCTAAGGCCTCCAGCTCCTCCTGCTAGGGCCAACTCATCCTGCTCAGCTGTGTTTTTTGGCTGCACTGCTTGGTGGATCTCGCCTTCTTCCATCTCCCTGGCTGGGTACCCAGGACTGGGCGCCCAGGGTGACGCTGTTTCCCCAGAGCAGGGAACTCCAGCTGCACAGCCCTCGCTTGTTGCCTTTTCCACAAAGAAACGCCAGCGTGGGAGCTTCACAGCCCTCACATGTGGACAGGGGGGCTCTCTTCTCCCAGAGCCTGCCTCTGGCAGGGAGTGGCGGTGCCCATAGCAGGGACACTCCAGGCACTCAGCTGCTGCTGCTGCTGTGGGGCCGTGCGAACCACGGGGGCCACTCTTGGGCCACCCAGCTCCGGCAGGGAGCTCTCCTGGCTCTCTGCATGTCCGGTCTGTTCTAGTGTTCTAGAAACACAGAATCTGGGTGATTCCTGTGTTTCTAACAAGGCAGGGGAAGAAAATTAAAAGCCTGAGTGAGCAAAGCAGCCCGGCTGAGCCAGGAAACGTCAGAAATGCCTCTGTCAACACTGCAGCTGAGGCAAGCAGGCAGGCAGGCAGCTTCTTAATTATTGATGGTGCTTATAAATAAATGCTGGGGCAGAGAGGAGAAGGTTATAGCAGAGCAGAGGAGCCACTTCTGGGTGGGGGAGGGAACCTGAGAACTTGCTTCTTTTAAAGGTCATTTAGTTTTGCCTCTCTTTCCCCTTTTTTTCTGTAAAACTCGGTGATATTTGAGTTGGTGGATTATCTTCATTGTGCATCTTCTTCTTACACCTCCCTAACCTGGCCAGCCAGGAGGAGGAGAAAGGAAAGACAAACCACAAGTGAGGGCAGCAAGAGAAAGAACAGGGAGGGAGGGAGAGAGAAAACACTGTGTGGAATGTGGGACAAACAGGCAAGCGAGGAGACAACAAAATTAGTAGAGCAGCAAATCCCAACCCGAGTGTAAATAATTTGTCACCATGTGAAAAGAAGGTCTACGTAGGCTCAGATTTATCTTCCTGTTCCTGGAGCTCAAGCCCAGGCAACCTTTGATGCAAAGCAAGAGCTAAGTGCGTGACATGAGGCTGGGCAAGGACTAGAAGGAAATGCAGGGATCTTGGTTGGGGACTGGAATAGTAACCCAGTGTCTGCATAGCCTCAGGGACTTTTGCAGCAGGCTCAGGGTGGAGTGTCCCAGAAAAACCAGACTATCTGATGGCAGTAGTTCTGGAATGGGGATCCCACAGCCAGCTGAAAACACAGCAAAGGTTTTGGGTTAGGGTTTTGGACTGGAATTACAGCAGTACTTTGAGACTGACAGGCCTCATGGGAGTCTTAAGTGAATGTGGATGGTAGGACTTCACAACTTAGTCTGAGGCCCTCCAGCTTGCAAAAGAGACACACAGGCATTGGGTGCAGTGGACTCAGGCACAACGGAGCTGCTTCTAGTCTACACTACAGCAGACCTTGCGGAGTCACCTTCTATTCCCCGTCCAGGCTCAAGGGAGCTATCACATGTGGTGGGCAGCAGAACCCCGATGCAGCAGCACACGGCTCTCTGGATGATGAGTCTGGATGCAGACCAGGCAACGCCCTAACAACCTCACTGCATACCTTCTGTGCTGACACCCTGGGACCCCACAATCACCCTCTGGTGACCCAGAATGACATCAATCAATAAAAATTCATCCCTTGATGGAAATGGGCTGCGCCCTGTCAGGAGGGTGGGCTCAGTATCAGGATGCTGCTAACAATGCTTGGGATGGTGGTGGGGAGGATGCAGGGGGAAGTGGGAGCATTCTCCCAGCCCTCTGGGTTTACCTGGTGCTTTCTGGAGGAGAGAGGAGGTTTGGGTTGCAGCTGAGCAAATCACGCCTCTCGGCAAGCAGCTTGGGAAATGCCAGCTGCAATCCAAGTTGAGGAGCTGAATGCAAAGTGCCAGTGCTCTCACGCAGGGAACCAGCTGGCCATGAAGGGCAGGCAGCAAAGGCGAGCTGCTGGGATTCCCCATGAAATGCCTCTCCTGCCTCCTTGGGCACTCGGCATGCTGCTGTGGACAGTGTTCCATTGTGGTGGAAACTTCCCCAAGAATGCTCCCCAAATCTGGGGACCCAGGGCTGGGGGCATGATTCAGCCACGGGGCTGCTCCCGCCCAGCCCACGCTGCCTGTCCCTCAGCTGAACGCCTCTAGCACAGAGCCACCCCCTCCTTCCCCAGGCATCTGGGATGTAGAAGGTGAGTAGCAGCACCAGCTCCACGTAGCCCCAAGCTGCTCCGGAGGGACGGGAAGCCTCGCCTCACCATGGGTGCCGAGGCCGTGGCTCCCCACTGCAGCCCTGTGCGTGCTGTGCAGCAGCTGTCCACGAGCCGGCTGCGGCAGAGCAGGGAGCCCGTGTTGCAGGGCAGTGTGAGGGTGAGAGACTGCAAGCGTGACACACAGTCCCAGAGACACGTGGATGCGTGGGTCTCTGGATTACATGTGTACATGTGTGATGTGACTAGCTCAGTGCACACTATCACGACACACGTAGAATCACAGAATCATAGAACAGTTTGGGCTGGGAAGGACCTTTAAAGGTCATCCCTGGTTCCCTGCCCCTAAGCTGCTCTCCCTCCCTGCGGGACTCAGCTTAGACATGCTACATTATGTTCAGTGTCTCTGGGAGATGGCTCAGCTCCAGCTGGGAGGGACCAAGCCCCACAGCTTTTGAGCCCGTGGCTCACCACACTTTTAACATCCTCTGCATGGTTCAGCTCTGCTACTACCACTACAATCCCGACACCGCCCTGAAGTGAGTCCCATGGGACCCAAGGTGCAGCCCATCAAGGTCCTACAAGCATCCTGCCTCCAGGCTCACGGTGGCAGAGGTGCCAGGGGAGGCCTGGGCTTCTCCCAGGCACTGTGTGCCAGCCTCCCAGTCTGCAGCCCAGGCTACTGCGAGTGAAGCACCTGGAGCAAAGTGCACGAGAACAGACACACAAGTACTTTCTGCTCCCCTTTTGCCAATGTCAGGTAGTTGCCTGGGGTTGAAGCTGGCAAGTCCTTGCATTGCAGGTACCCTTAAGGGACCTCGGGGTCCATCTGGCCTTACTGAGATGTTGCCAACCTGACAGCACCTGCTCACAGCAAAAAACCCCATTGTCTTTTAATTAGTTTCCCACTTCCTGCCATTCCTTCTGCATGCACGTGTTTGGAGTTGCAAATGCGTGCCCAGGATACTGTTCACATCTTAGATCCTTGATGACTGTAAGGGAATGTAGGCTGCAATTTTGGCCAGAGAACTGTATTTCAAACTTTGGTTTCATTTCCTGAAGCCTTTCCACTGAGCATTGCTTGACCCGCTGCTGACGTGCAGGGCATGCCAGGCAGAAAGGTGGCAGCTACTGCAGCTGCAGCAAAGGATGTGAATGCCTTGTCCTCCTGTGGCAGGGAAAGAGGAGGACAGGATGTAAGTCTGTGCACTGGGGCTTCACCAGGAGAACGACAGGAAACGCCCTCTCCTAGGATCAGCAGGGGCCTGGCATAGCTGCAGCACAAACTTCAGCATTTCTACTGCAGCAACCCACTTTACCAGCCTGAGGTGACATGGACACCACGGATGCCTCCACAGAACCACTCTTTGGTAGGATAAAATCCATTTCTCCTTCAATTCCAGAACAGTTTTAGTGCTACTGCCCTTATAAGTTCAGGATTTGGTTATGCTGTGACCTTGGGTAAGGGAAATACTGAAGTTCATATCTATAAAAGCCAAGAGCAAGACATGGGGAAAAAGAAAATGGGCTCCCCAAGACTGCTGTGGCTGAGGCAGAAGTGTCAGCACCATCACAGCAGGCTGCAGAGTAGGTGGTTCTTAAGGTTTCTAGGAAGGTGGTGCAGGAGATGCTGCAGCCCTGGGCACAGCAGGTGCTGGGCCTGCTGCAAATACCCTGGGAATGGGGAATCATTTTCCCATGGGACACAGAAGGGGATGAACAGAGCTGGAGTGCCAAGGCATTGTGTCTTTGCTGCTCACCCATGACACAGCACTGAGGGCCCGACCGCTCCCGCAGCAGAGATGGGCCTCCTTCCAACAGCCCCAAGAGCCACCGCTCTGTGGTGCCGCTGTGGCAGCAGCCCTTGGCCCTCCAGGGGAATGGTGTCAGGGACTCAACTTCCCCGTCAGTAAAGGCACTGCCTCGAAGGTTAGCACCCAGACCTCTGCCCCTTAAGGGGTAGGGCAAAAGTCTACAAGGTCAGAGGCTTTTAAGTTAACAATCAAGCCAAAGGGGATTAATTCCATAAGGCTGCTGCTAGCAAGCTCAGGCTCTGCTTTTGGAGCATCATGCAGGAACAGCTCAAGCCAGCATTCCTTTCCTCCTCCTCACACCTCCTCTCCACTACCGAAAGGAGACATCATCTCCTGTAGCAGCTATTAATACAGTAACACAACAGTGCTCTGGGAAAATGCATTCCCAGTAACACAGAGCACCCTTTTCCATCCCCACACCTGGTACTGCTGTGGCCCCAGTGAAACACAGGAGTTGGGCAACACCAGGCACTGATGCTTTCAGCTGATGGCACAAACTGTCCCCCAGGACTCCACACACCCTCTCCAGCACCCTACCAGCCTTGCCACAAGGGCCCCGAAGCACTGGGCTAGGTGTTCCAGCTCTCCCCAGTGCTCAGATGCAGGGATGTTATGAGCACCAGTTGCACCTCTACATCCTGAAACAGAAAGAAAATTGAGATGACACCACGCTGCTCTGCTACAGTGGAATGCAGGCAGGGTCTGGGGTGAGCAGCAACCTGCCCTACTGGCAGTGATGAAAGAAAGGGACCTATGCACCCCTCTGATCACTGAACTCTTGGCAGCATGGGCAGATGCCCTGAGACCTTGGCTCACAGATCCCTTTGCCACAAGCCGTGCTTTAAGCTTCCTGGCTGGAAGCTGCATTTACTGAACCGAAGGCTTAAGGTCTGCACTCTTGCTGTAGCTGTCAGTGTTTTGGGGGAGAAGGGGAGGACAGGTGGGAGCACCACCAGCCTCTAAAGGCTCCCTATTCCTTCTGAGTCCTCACATTTATATCTGCCACTTTCCAATGCAAAAACAGTTGCTGGTACTTTGCAAAGATGAGCAGGAGCCACATTAAGCCTTAGGGACCACATACGAGATTTTGGAGGCATGGAAGAAAACCCCTTGTTCACTAGCTATGCCCCTTTAGTCCACACCTCCTTTACCCAGGATGAGCTGCTCACTGAAGAGAACGGAAATGCAGCTCTGCTCACAGCACCTCTTCATTCTCCTCCCCCAGGCAGACAGTTAAGTGGGAAGTCTCTCATTAGGACAAGGCCATTCCCCACTACATCCTCTTCATTAATCTGTATGTCACAGCCATTTCCTGCTACCCATCCGTCAGCATCACCGTGCTTCTACCCCTCCTCCCCCTCTCCCCAAAAGCAGGCAGCTACTGCATCCTGCACCTCCCTTCACAGCAACAGGCAACCCAACCTGATGGTGAAATTCATCCGTGTCAGGCTGCTCTTGCTGCTCACGGGGTGAAAACCTGCTTGTATTATTATCCTGTTGCACATTTGCCTCAGCTACCATGTGTGATCTCTATTTATGTCAACACTGTATTTAAAATAATGCTGCTTTGGACAGGATCTCTCAACATCACTCTTACACTTAAGTCTGAAATGTCTTTATGAATTGAATTTGCCGGGTCAGCCACTACTTGTGAAAAACAACCAGTTTATGAGACCTGCTCACCTCAAGACTAAGCGTCCTGCTGCAAGGACTTCCATGCTGCAACACAGCAACAGTTCCCATTCACACAGCTCTTTAGATCAGTGTTGGCTTTTAGGTAGGAGCTGGTAAGAAGCCAGAAGGAAGACATTACAAGGGAGTGGCAGGAAGAAACAGAGAGGGGAACATTCATCTAAAGCAAAGAGGTGGAGACTGGGACAGCTTCTTTTCTCAATGCTGAGGGTTGGCTTCAGCACTACCCATTACGTTGCCTAACAAGCCTGAGCACACAGGCAATGTGGGATTTCTCTTCCCCTTTCTAAATTAGAGTAGCATTTTTAATCAGAAGGGTGTTCTGAGTCCTGCAGTAGGATGGAACTGCTTAAACAAGAGGATGTGTTGACTTCCAAGGCTGCAGGGGCAGAACAAACCCCTCTGCCAGAGCAGAAATAAATGGTGCAGCTGACAAGAAACATCAGGTGACTGGATACTCTCTACCCTTTAATGGATTTAGGGTAACACTGTGCCAACTCCCCATGTTCTCACAAAATCCCTGTGCTGGTCTTGTGGCAAGACTTGCATTGTTCCATGAGAAGCAGGATCTGCTGCTGCAACTAGTGCTTTCCAAGGCTCGATCCCCACATGCTTGTGCTGAGAACAGGCAGCATCATTCCGTCAGTGGGGTCTCTGCTGAACCTGGCTGGTCAGAAGTCAAGTGCTCCAATACAGTGGTTGCAGCAATGTTCAGCTGCTAAACCTCTCAGATGGGTAGAGTACAGCTTGGTACCAAGCGTCCAGCTGGGTGCATACAGCTGTCCCGGCACTAAAGCATCACAGTTTGCTCTGAGCGAACTCCAGTGCAGTAGTCAGGGCTCCCTCCATGCCTTTGGCATTTCCACTGCCCTTAGCAACGATGGGAGAGCCTCCTGCCTTCCCGTCCATCCGTGTACAGACAGCCACGGCCCAGTCAGCAGCGGAGAACGTGGGGTGGCAATCCTGGGGAAGAGACACAGACAAGTTATTTGGTCTATGAATAAAGAAAGGTAACAACATCCTCTCCTCACCCAGCCTGGGCCCTCACTAACCTGAGGCAGTCATGACTGTGAGGACCACAAAGGCTGAGCTTACATGTTAATGCTGTGTCTTGCCCCTGGGCAAACACAGCCTGGAGGATCCAGGGATATCTGTGCCTAGCAGGGACTGCAAGCATATCTAGTCCCAGTACAGTCATCTCAGGCCCAGTCCCTGTGTGATTAACCACCAATACTGGGCAGAATCCCAGGAAAAGCCTCAAGCAGGACCTGCTGAGCAGTGAGTCCAGTCCTCCTTGGGAAGCAGGCTCCCCTTCTCTCTACCAGGGTTCTGCTTACCTTGGACACCTGACAGGCACAGAACACTTCACCCGAAGCCTGAGGGCTGAGCAGCAGGACTGATGTGCCAGGAGACTTGTCACACAGCTGGTTCACTACCTTCATTAGGATCTAGGAGAGACAGCGAGAAGAGGGGTAAGGCTTCAATAAAGGAGGCTGGAATCCAGCAGAAAGCGTGCCCAGCAACTCCCTCTTGCTGTTTCCAGCCCCTGAGGTAGCAGTGGGCCAACAAGAAATGTAGATTACTCACAGAGAGGGAATCAGCTGGGACAGTATCAATGATGACAGGTTGGTTGCAGTATTTTGCTAGCAAGATTTGAGCCTTCTTTTCAGCCTGGAGGCAGAAACACACAGCATTTTGAAGGGCTACAGGTGGCACAGGTTGGGCTGGATGGGAATATATGCATGCAATATATACACAAAGGGAATGCAAGTGCTGCTCTGTGGGACAGAGGGGAGGTGTATGATAGCAGAAGTCAAAGCAAGACTGGCAAACTGAAATCTCCGTGTGGAGACCTGTACAGCCCTCCTTCCTCAAATGCAAGCAGAGGTGAACCCCTGTCAAAAGTGGAATACACACTGACTCGTTCAGTCCCCAGCCTCTCTCCTGGACCTATACAGTGTCACATGTCTAAGGAAGGCTTCTGTGGCAAGATGCTCCTACTTTAAGAAAGGGATAGTTCTTGCTGAGATCTGTCACCAATAAGCATTTCCAATATGCTTTTAATGTAAATTGGCAGAACACAGACACAAGTGGAAAGCCACAGCAACATCCACGCAGCTGGGAGAAAGGCTCTGTCCTGCCACTGACTGCATAACTTTGTTAAGCACGCTGTGAGGGCCATCTCATCTTCTCCATAAATAAACAGGTATAAACAAGGATGGGATGCCCATCTGCCTGTTGGTGTTGGCCAAAAGTGCTGGTATGGGGCTCTCCATCCTCACAGGCAGGGAGACATGGAAATTCTGCAGATGCTGAAAGCCCAGCCAGTCATTCTCTGCATTTTAAACAATGGTCCCAGATAATACCAGTGAAGTCAACCCAACACAGGGCTTGTGCTGCACTGTGTGTGGTTGTACCTGCTTTCTTCTGCCTCCTAATGAGGCCCTAATGACTGAGTGGCTGCAAATTGTGACAGAGACACCAGGTCCACTGGTGTGTGCTATCAGCTGGCTGCAAGTCAGTGTGCTGCTGCCTCAGTACCTGCTGCAGCTCCAGTTTCTTGATAGCTGTGTTGGCCGTTCGCTGTAGCGCTTTCAGGATGGTCTGTAGTTCTCTTCTTTGCCACTGGGGCATGGCAGTGCTGGCCACCACCTGCAAGACAATTTGCTGTGTAAGAACATTAAACTGTACCTAGACATAAACTGCTGTTCCCTGGGAGGTCAGGCTGGAGCATGGACTCTTTCCAGACCCTGCTGAAGCCCACGTGCTCAGGGCAGCCAGTCACTGTGGCGAGTAGCTTTCTCTTTTCGGCTGGCCATCTGCAACACAGCCACCTGGACACTGGCAAAAATCATTGTGGTCAAAGAGGCAACAGCAGGTATCAACTCACTTTTGCTTGACCATGGTAAGATGTGAACCTGGTAAGGAAAACGTTATGTGACTTCAGTGTATAAAGCCCATGCTGAGATCTTTCTGTATAGGAGTATAATCCTTACTTTGGTCAACTGGCCCACTTCTTTGGAGAGGTTCTGCATCTCAGGAATAGAGGTGCTCCTCTGCTTCATTCGTAGGGAGATAGAGTCCACTTCCATAGCCAAACACTGGCCTACTTCCCGGGCCTGCAGGGATGAAAGGAATGTATGCTTCAAATGCAGCAACAGAAGCTGGAGATGGAAAAAATGGGGAGACAGCAGGGTCATGAACACTGAAGTGCTGCTCAGGAACCAGTAGGAAGACACCTACAGATGGTTTAGAAATGACTGTTCCCACGAGACTCTGGAATAGAGTATTTTTCTCTAGATTTGCAACCAACACGAGAAGGTCGCACTCAGGCAAACCAAGCTCGTGAGCTTTATGTGGTATTTATGGTTGAAATTTATGTTTCCTCAATACCTTGCACCAAAATCATCAGGATCTCATCGAGAAAAAACTGAGGAGCTCCATGAAGTATCTCAAAGCTGTTTTTTCATTAGAAAATGCAGTCTTGGAAGTACTGACTGAAGAAACAAAAGAAACACCAAAACTAAAAGAAACCTCATTAGCTGTTTAACCATATTTCCTGAGTTCAGCTATCTTGGTATATTTCTTATTGTTTTCCCCAACAACAATGTTACCATTAATAGTAATTTTAAAAGCTATTACAAGCTTTTTTCACCAGTGTCAATCCTTATAGTTTGGAGCATTTCCTCCCTGCCAGATCTCTGTGCCCAGGATGGTGCTGTGAGGCTTTAGACCAGGACAGCAGAGTATATACAAAAAGCTGTGGACAGTGAGGACTGCTCTGCCTAGCTAGAACACACAATCCTTATTTCAAGTCATTCTCTCATGCCAGCAGTCTCCCTTGTCTCATTAACATGATGCCTAAAAACAGAAGGAAAAAAACCACCCACCTTCCAAACAAGATTAAGATGATAACATAGAGAAGAGAGGTTGAATGAAAGCCTTCAGATGCTCCATAACCAAAGAGTATGCCCATGATGGATTTTTACAGCTTATATAGGTTCAACTATTCAGCATAATTTTGATAACTATATCCAATTAGAAACATAGCTCTTCTGGCAGCCCACCCTCGGTCCAACCCCTCTTTTTGGGTTTTTCCGTGGGTTTCTGTCCTACTTCTTGTTATGTCTACTAGGTTTGCTGGAAAACGGCAAGTCCTTGTTAAAGAATTGCTTTCCTTGGGCAAAGACAAAACATGTAGCAAATATCACCTATTGTTCTAACTGTGAGAGAGGTGAAGAAAAGTTAGAAAGCACTAAACACTATATAGCTACCTATTAAAAGCTACAGAGTTACAAATACATGAAAAATACTAAAAAATCTTTAGGCATCAAACACATGCACAGAGCTCCTGTCAGGGGCTCTCCAGGTCAGCACTGCCAGCAAAGCATGCAGATGTGCCCTGCAGCTTTTTGTTCTTCTGCATGAAGAAGAGCCTCGCTGGGACACAGACACACAGGGGACAGCCAGCCAAAAGGTAACAGATTTGCAGGGGTGGGCTTTGCCTTTAGTCTTTCCAATTCCACTGACTATGAGTCACTCTCCTCTCACTGCAGCCTTAAAGGAAGAGGGAAGGCTTGTGGGGCACCTGGCATTCCAAACACTCAAAGGACAGAGTGATCTCACAAACACAATAGTAGGTTGCTTACTTTTTATACAGACCCAGCCAGACCAGAATCACAGTTTAGCAGGAAAAAAACTAAAGAAAGGAAGCAAAAGGGCTGCAAGAATGAGGCCAAAGCCCTGTAATCTTTAAGTGCAAATCCAGCTGTGATAGGCAGGAAGTGAGCAGGAGGCAAAACCAATGCACAAAGGATCACACCTTTAAATACCTACTGGGGGATTGAAATTTATAGACCTGACACTTCCTGATATTTTGTGCCAAGTTTTTATCCTGGAAAAGGGGGTCTGAAGGGAGGAATGAAGGTCAAGGAGACAGAGCACTAGGATGGGAGTGAGAGGAGGTGAACACTGAGGTACAGTAGCAGAGCTAAGTCCAAGGGTGAACAGGAAGCCAGATCAGGCACAGCAGGGAGGCTCCAACCAAAGCAGTGGGGAGCTAATTGTCTATGAGGAGCCTACGAAGTTTGGTCCTTTTGGCATTGTCTTGCCACGGCAGAAATCTCAGTTCCCTCTTTCTTACCTGTTTGGCTCGTTCCCCTGTCACTGCAATGACACGGCTAATCCCTTTCACAAGCTGACGCTCGCTGATGATGGCCAGATCTTCCACAGATCCTGTTTGTAGAAGGTGCCTAAAAAGTCAGCAGAGAACAGGAAAGAAAGCAAGCTGCTCTTCGCAAACAGAAACCAGGAAGCCTGTTTGCTTTTAAGAAAACCCTGAAGTACAGCAGCCCTTCCCTAATCCCAATACTTTGAATTCCTTCCCATCCCTAAAATCCCAATGGCACCCCGTCAGGAAAGTGACAGCAGGACTGAGGCTAGTCCAGAGGAACCTCTGTGCTACCTGCCCAGCAGGCTGCTGTCAAATGGTGCATATCAGCCAAGTTCTGCCCTCCTTTCCTCCAGCAGTGAGATGAATTGGGATTTTTCTCTTCCACTCAACTGCTACTGAACCTTGTAGAAAGCAGTATTTTCCTCCAACTCCACCACTCTCTTGTCAGGCCAGCTCACAGCCTGGCCAGTAGACTCCAGTCAAAGGATAGTTTGCAGTCTCAGGACAGTGACAACCTCCCTTTTCCTTCTTGGTTATTTAACACTTGTTATGAAAACTACAGTGTCTTGGGTTCTGTTACCACAAGTAATCATTCCAGAGAGCTTCACAAGAATTGATCATCTCTACTCCCATGCAGTTTCTTGTTCCACTACTCCCACAAGAATGATCTCATGGCTAGAAAATTGGTCATTTTCAGCTCTGTCTCTCTAAGGCCAGTTTGCTTTTTTTTTTTTTTTTTTTGGTTGGATTTTGTTTTGGTTTTTTTGGTTTGTGGGTGGGGTTTTTTTTGTGTCAGCACTGTCCTAAGATTAGCTCTTCCTTCTACTCTCACTACTGCTAAAAGCAGAAGAGGGTGAAGATAATTAATTAAAATAATCAGAGCAGTTCCAAGTTCTCACAGTCGAATTCAAGTCTCCAGTGGAGTCCCCAGTCCTGCTGCAACCCCAAAGGCAAAGCACCAAAACTCTGGTGTGACAGGCCACATACACCTTTCCCACCTTTCACACTATGAAGTAAGGAAAAATGCTGAGCATTTCATTACAGTTTGCTCACCCTGGCACTTCCAAAGCTTCATAACTAGCTCATCCTGTCTTCACAGTAATTTTCCAGGGAGGAAACTTAGTTTCACAGGGACAGGGAATTGAGCTTGAGGTGATGTTTCTACCTCAGCCACCAGTGCCCACAAACATGCCTTCTGGCCGCAAGTAAAAGTCACTTACGTCCCACAGCAGAGCTCCACAGAGGTCTGCATTGCAGCCTTGGAGTCACGGGTCAGCACAGTCTCCACAGGGACCCCCAGGGACACTATCCTCACTGGATCTGGATACCCCTGACAGAGGAGACAGGGATCAGCAGCTAACCACATGGTTGTCCCGGGGCACTTACAGACTAACTACATGGCTTCAGGTGTCTGCCTCATTTTTCCCCTATTCTAGAGTAGCCCCAGAGTCAGGGGCAGCACTACTTCTCCCCCACAACCAGCCAACATGGGGAGAAAAAACCAATTGGGTGACACAACAGGCTTTGGATTCAAAGGCATAAGCAGAAAGCCTATGCATCACCAATCTCCATGTTTTGCAACACAGTGTCCCGAGATCTCATCTCTGTCCTATTTTCTCTTCTGAGTTCTGGGAGTCAATTCCCTTGCAGAAACACGTTGCGTCAACATCTCTTGTGTCCCAGATGATTCCTGCTGAAGGAGAAGGCTCAGGAAGACGTGTACTGCCATCCTGTCATACCTCATCCACTGCACGGAGTCCCTGAACTCTTCTTGCCAGCGTGAGGGGGACCTCAGCCATATGCACCACCTCATTTCTTTTGATCAGATCCTGGACCACTTGCTCCACTTGCTGCAGCTGCTCCACGGTAACATGGCCCTGAGGAAGCAAATCAGCCACATTCAGGAAAAGCCTCCTGAGAGGCACAGAACGAAGGAGGGTGAACTAGGGCAAAGCTGCCAGGTGACTCAGCTTGGGCACACCACTCTTCCCCTGCATCTCATCTTCTCTACTAGTAAAATGGAACTGTGAACATCATAGCCCTTCTATCCTCTCCTCCCATGAGGGATAAGGATTTTTAATGCAACAGTATCAGCCAAAGTCATCAAGAGAGACACTTCAATGAGTGACAGGTTACCAGGGCCAGTGCTAAGACTGATCCAACAGCTTTCAGTTCACAAATACTCTCACCTGAATGTCCAGCACATCACCTGAATGTCCACCAGACATCAGATATGTGCCACAGCCAAGCACCATCTCTCAAAGACCGCTTTCCACTATTTTGTGTCAGTCCCATGACCACTAGCCTTGCTAGGGCCCTTCCCTTCTGACCCCCATCCATCCCCTCAGCAAGCCCTGCTCACGGTCAGGTCAATGCAAAGTGGACCCAGTCACATCCAGAGACCAAGCTTCATTACTCAGATAGAATGTGACTTGTCTCTAAAGGAATGATTATGGCGGGAGGAGAAAAATCCCTGGCGAGCAAGCCAGTACTGCAATGTTGGTACTGCTGAGAACAAGGGAACCGGAGCTCAGAGTCACCTTGGTATCAAAGTCGAAGCGCAGCCGCTCTGCTGTCACGTGGGACCCTCGCTGCTCCGTGCTGTCACCCAGGACGCGCCGGAGCGCGAAGTTCAGCAGGTGGGTGGCGGTGTGGTTCGTCATGCAGGACAGCCGCTGCGCCTGGCAGCACACACCAGTTAGCAGGGAGCGCTGGTTCTCCACGGCTTGGGGAGCAGGGGACGGCAGCGAGGGGTAAGGAAAGGGCTGCACGTAAGGGGAGGGCAGAAGACTGGTGTGGGGAAAAGCAATGGGTAGTACAGCTGCCAGCTTAATTATGTGCCAAGGCAGATCTAACTTCTTTTTCCACGGGATCACCTTGGTAAAACAGTAAAGGGTGGGCTGGACACTTCTGGACAGGCCAATAGCTCACAAAGATTACAGAGGCACTTGTGATGTCTCCTTCCCACTGCACATTGTGATGAAGAACAGTCTCAAGAATACAAGGGACAAAGATCTGTTGTGCCCAGGTTACTCAGGACATCACAAGGAAAAGGTTAAGGGCAGGAAGTTATCACCTCATCCACAAAGAGCTGCACTTGGTCACCAACACGCAGAGTTTCCACAGCAGTGACCTCATGGATCACGTAGCCACCACAGAGATGAACTGACTCTACAGGGAGGAGTACATCCTGAACAAAGAGACAGAAAGACGAGTTAGGACACAGGGAAAATCCAAATACCTGTGCTAGGTACCTGCTTGATCCAATTGGGAAACACAATTCCCACCAATCCCTAAAAGACAGGGATAGGGTGAGAAAAGCAGAGAGAAGCCTACTGCAAATGTAACCAGCATGTCTCAGACCTTCCCTGTACTCAGCCACTCACTGCAAAACATGCTGAGGCTGCCAGCTTGCAGTGGAGGGGCAGTAATGCCATCCATGGTGATGAATTTTCTTAACAAGTATACTCATGAGAAAACGGACAGCATCTGCCAAGGCACCTGACTCTGGCATCCAAGGTACCATTTCTGCCTCACTGGGATGGCAAAAGAAACTGGACCTCCCCTTCAGCCTGGGGAGAAGTGCTGAGCAAGGCACTATCACATTCTGCAGGGCTAAAAAGGCAGAATGAATGCTCAGGGATGATTATCAAGAGCTGAAATATGGAAGGGAGAAAAAATTGCACCTCATGTAACTTCCCAGGAGAGGGTCAAAGCTCTCCCTCTGGCAAGGCTAAAGGAACATGCTGCAGAAGTGAAGGTCCTCCCTGACGCTCTTACGAGAGGTGAAAGTTTTTGCACTGGGTCTCAGGTTGGGCAATGCCTGCAGCTGTCTGAGACTGGCCAGAGACAAGTTACCCAGCTCATGGACTGCCTGATCAATGATTGCCTTCTCAGTATTACAACCCCAGCTGGCAAGAATGCAGCACATAAGAAGACTTTAGTCTTACTCAGCAAAATGAAATTACAAAGGGCTGTGAGAGATGAGAGCAGCAAGTGCACCTCTGTGAAGCTACTGCTGCTTCTGCCTCACCCACCAACGCTGATGCTAAGCCAACGGAACTGTCAAGAGCCAGTAGCTTGCAAATTAACACAGTAAAATAGCCCATCACTTGGGGAATTCTGCCTGGCCTCAGAGCTCATGGCAGCCTTGGGTTAGGCAGCAAAAGGCCTTACCTGCTGTCCTAACCGTATCATGTAGCCTTGGTCAGAGTCTTGCCCGCCCTGCTCTGCATAGAAGTTAGTCCTGTCCAAGATGACACCACAGCGCTGCCCTGCCCCAACCTCCTTCTGCAGACACTGACCTCTGCACAGCATCAGGACAGTGGCCTGGCACGGACTGAACTCTGTCAGGGGAAAGAAGACAGCAGCAATTAGTGCATACATCCTGTTAGATTGCAACAGGAAAGAGGGATCACTTCCCCATGCCAACCCTGCCAACACCCGGGCCATACTGAAAGCTGGCACTTTGTCTTGGTAGGAGAGGAACAGCTACTGGCAGAAAGGACAAAGGATCTGTTAACTGGAGCTAACTCACCCCCTCACTTAATGACAGAACCGCTGAGTAGCAGCTAAGCAGGCAGGGACACCCAATCCAGCACCCAGGCTACACATGAGCCTGGTAGAAGATGTGGCACAGACACATCTGCATCTTGCTACACTGCAAGCTTGGCAAACTTGCCTGACTTTTATGAAGAGATGACAGACACTGTGGACAGGGGACAGCAAGGATATCACTTCCTTGATGTAGCAAGCTTCTAACATACACTCCCTGTAGGTTCTTTGAATCTAAACTTGGACAATATGGACAGGTGGACCATAAGGCAGGTGTGTAAGTGGCTGGGCAGCTGGCCCCAGTGAGAATTTCTCAGTAGTTCAATGTTCAGCTGATATTCAGCTACTAGTAGAGCTACTTAGCGGCTGATATAAGGGACAACACCATTTAACATCTTCATTAATGACTATCCATGACAAGGATGGGATGTACCCATATCCCACTGGTATATGGCAATGAATTGGCAGGGACCAGCTGATATACTGACGAACTGGGCTGCTTTCCGAAGGCAACCCAGCAGGCTACAGAAGTGGACCAGCAGAAATCTTGGGTTCTCAGGAGCAAGCTGAACACAAGCCAGCAGGGTGCCCTTGCAGTAAGGCAGGCTGCCTGCCTGCTGGGCTGTATGAACACAAACACAGCCAGCAGGTCAAAGAAAGAGATTATTCATCCCTATTTAGCATTTTTGAGCACAGGAAATTCTGGCTGTACGTAGAGAAAAAAAAACTACACACTAAGAGTGATAAAGAACAGGCAACAGAGAGGCCATGGGATCTCTGTCCTTGAAGATACTGAAAACTTAAATGGACAAGATTCTTAGCAGCCTGATCCAACCATGAAACTGATGCTACTTTTATCAACAAATTGGACATCCAAAGATCCCCTTCAACCCAAATTATTCCATGATTCAGAAGGTGGGCAGGTGGGACAGTTCTAGCTTGGAGATTTCAGCCAGTGTCACTGCTGGGCTTTTTTTCTCTGTTGTGCTCTTACTGTAGTATATATAGCTTGAATTGCCTCACATTCTGCTTAGCGTGGGCTGCCAAGAGCACACTGGGTAAGAGGGAGTTGGCTGTACACAGCCACCTCTAACTGTCTCTAACAGCCACACCACCTCTTGCTCTCTGTGGTTTATCCTCATGCTTTCAGTAGAGCACCAGCAACCTCAGTTACCCTAAATGATAAAAAGCCTGCGCCGGCACCTAGTGGTCTGCCACAGAAACAGCAGGGGCACGGTTTCAGCCAACTACCTAATCCCTTTGCGTAATGATCCTTCTTTCTCACACACCCAGAAGCCTAATTGTTGGAGACAGACTTATCTCCAGAAGAAATCAACGGTCCCTGTTTCACCAACAGCACTAAAAAAAGCACCTAGTTTGGGATGAGGTACAGGCGCAGGGAAAAGAGGCACCAGCAAGGTGGACAGGTTTGGACCGCTAAGTACACGTTGTGCACGCATGAGGTTAGGCAGCAAAAGCAGTCTGGTGAGGGAGTCCCGCAGAGCTTGCCTTGCAGGTGGGGCCGGGCACTTACCGTACTGCCCGTGCTGCCCCAGCGTGTAGGCGTACTTGGGAGAGTCATCGGTAGCTGGCACGCTGCTGCTCCGCAGCTGAGCCAGCGAGTGCACGTCGAGATGCGTGTTTGTGTTCTCCGGCTGTCCTGCCTGGGGGCTGCCAGCCTTCCGCTGCAGCACAGCAAAGGCACAGTTAGATGGGAGATACCTGGGGGCACGCAAACAGGTCATGGAGCTATAAGGATAGGAACAACTTCTTCCACCTTCATGGAAAAGGCTTGTTTAGATCCAGGCTGATGTAGGCTACTGCTAACCAACCCCATCCCTTCAAACCTCACAAGTACTCATTACCACTCTGCGCTAGCCTTGAGCCAGGCCATAAGCAAGCATTAACCCTCCTGGCACACCTTGCTGTGCAGCTGTGAAGCTTCCAGGCCATTAAAGCTCAGGAGAGCAAGGCCTTGAACCAATTACTGCACTGGGGGGTGGGGGTTGTGGGTGGGCAGTGCAAGTCTTCCAGCACTACAGAGACCAAGGAGATTTTGTAAACTCTTCATAAATAATCTGCTGCTTGGGCTGTCTAAGCTAGTTCTGCTTTGTGTGAGAAGTTGGACTGTATGACTCTCTCCTAACCTATGTAATTCTCTTATAGCCTTCACTCCAGCAACAGTCAGCATCATAAAGCACTTTCATTGACCTGAAGAAAATCACCAGCCAATACTTCTCAGTGCCACACTCAGAAGCAAAGACATTGTGACGACACTGCTATTTTCAGACCCACTTTCCCTTCAGGGAGAAAGCACATGGCCTTGTGGTGCTCCAGAGAACCTCAGCAGTGAAAGGGATTCTGCTTCGATGCTCACAGGAAAGAGGAAAGGCTTTGAATTATCCTGACAAGACAAGTCTCCTACCTTCGCATCTTCCAGAGCAAGTTCATTAAAAGCAGCTAAATCCAAACTGATTCCCTTTTCTTCAAGCATCAAGTCAATCAGATCCAGAGGGAATCCCAAACTCCCATAGAGAGACCAGGCTACTTCAGCTGTAAGACAAAAAGAAGGACAGCAACTCTATGTGAACACAGAAGGCAAAGGCATCTCAAGATTTGTCTGATGAGACCAATCTAGTGTGTGCCCTGGTAACTAGATTCACCTGTATTGTGTGCAACTGTACTGGTAATGGGGAAGAGAAGCCATGCAGTTCTTCTTGCATGGGATTGAATATTAACAATGCTCCACAGCCCCATTCCTGTTAAAATTCAGTGCAGCACATCTACACAGGCTGCTGCACTGGTTGGGTCCTGTGCTACTCCTTTCAGCTGTGCCTTGTAAGGACCTAGTTGATCAGTCAATAAACCAGCAAGGGAATGTTTCTAACTTGCCTGGTGCCTAGTTTGTTGTGAGAACAAAGTACTAGAAAACAACTGCAATCTGGACAAAGGCACACCTGCTCCTCTGGGACTGGAAGGTCACAGAAAATGCAGGGGAGGCAGACATCCACCAGTTTTGACTGCAGTGCTTGTAAGGACCTGGAACAAACAGTCTCTAAGTGCAGCTTGTCAGAGGAGGGAGACTCACCTGGAAAATGTGTGGAGGGCTCCATCTGCTGCACTGTCCGCTCGATGATGCGCCTCCCACGCTCGAGGGAGGACAGAAAGGCGGCCTCGTTCTCATTGATGATATCCTTGATCTACCCAAGGATCAGAAGGAGGGTTAGCCACATTTCAGGGAGCTCCCCAGCTCAGCCCTGCTCAGTCAGCTCAAAGCCTATCAACCAGCCTCTTTGTTCTACAAGTATCCATCAGAACACGGCTCCGATGCATTATTGAACAGTGCCAAAGTCATGGTGCCTCCTGTCACCGTTCCTGTCAAAGAAATATTGACCATCCACCTGGGGAAGGCTTTAAGCTGACAAATGTTCCCTATTAGCCATTCACATCTGTAACCCAATTACAATTGTATGTCTGGAACAGCCAGACAAGTTGCCGTCAGTGGAAGCAAGCTGGGAATAGCTTTAGATCACCACCCCACTTTAGACAAAGGGTACCCGGGCTAGGACAGCCTGTACTTGCACTCAACAAGCTACTGTAGCTTTTTTAGAGCAACAGCTGCCTTACGCAGGACATGCAGTCCCCGGTAAGGATCTAGTGGAGCTCCCACATGGAAATCTGCCGCAGATACTTCTTGTGCCCAGAACATCTCAGCCCACCCACAGGAACATGGTTATGGAGGCGGCTATGCTCCTCCAGCTTAGTCTGAAGCAAGGGTTGATTTCTGCCCCTGAAACCAGTGCCTCACAAAGACAATGAGACAGGGGAGTTTCTCTCCAGGGGGATTCCACATTTCTCACCTGGTCTGCATTCCTTGTCAGCTCTGGATAAGCATCTCCCTGTGGAAGTGAGCCTCAGTTAGTGGTAACGTACTCAGGGGATCTCACACAAACATTCTAGACATTCTAGAGGTTTTCTCAGGTAGGTGCGTGTGAAGACAGTCCCAGTGCCCAGTTCCAGGGTGAGCAGTGTAGAGGAAGAACCACGCATGCAGCATCTCCTGCCTATCACCCCATGACTGGTCTCTGCTAGTCCCTGCACAGCATCTCTTGGCAAACACGTGCATTCACAAGAGGAAGAAAGCATTGGTTTTGAGGATGCTGTTAATACAGAGACCAATTTCAGATGGCTTTAACCTGATACAACAACTTGGAAGCCACTGACCTCAAAAACACAACGTGCACTTGCATACACTTACATATGCTTGTGCTGACTGTACCAACGATCACACTAGGCCCCACCCCTCCCATCACAAATGCTCAGGGGATAAAAGATTGTTACTGGTCGAATGCATAGCATCAGGTACACCTTCCTGGAGCTCCTTCACATCCAAGATTGTCTCCTGACAGTGTCCAGGAAAAGGACGTGGGGCTCAATAGGACATGTGTGATGACCTTTTTCCCCCAAGGCAACAGTTTCACTCACCAGCACTTCCACTACAGTAGGCACCAGGGAGGCCAGGAGCCCAGGTGGAGCCTGAAGGACTTCAGAGCAAAAGCGGACAGCCCTGCGCAGGATCCGACGCAGCACCAGCCTGAAAACAAGGCAGGATTCCTCAGGCAGCCTTGTGAGCTTCTCTGCCCAGCTCCCACATCCATCACCCACCCCGTATGGTCAGATCCATTGACACAGGCCAGCTGCTCCTCACACCCTACACCCATCCAAGGGGAAGTCTGCAGACTGGAACCCCTTCCTGGCTCTCACCTTCCTGCCTCCCCCAAAGCTCATGCACTCCCTATCTTGGGCCCACAACAGAACCTCTCCCCCGGCTGTCCATACTCCTCTCTAGACCTAACTCCCTCTACCCCATGCCATTTCCTTCTGCCCTTACTCTGCTCCAGAGACGCCTGGGTAGATGCCATCAGCGATGCACACGCACAGGGTGCGCACATGATCTGCCACCACACGGTAGGCCATGTTCACACGCCCAACATCAGCATCCCCGACCAAACCTTCGTATCTGGGTGCCCTGCAGCCCTAAAAGAGAAGGTAGGGAGGTAAATCCGCAGAAATTAATGACTACACAAGTTTCAATGCAAGAGGCAGCCAGCCACACTTGACATCATGTTCCTCAACTCCCTCTGAACTTTGTGCATCTAAGATGTACTCATCCTAACACAGGTCAGCCAACGTCCTGGCACCGAGAAATTTAAGAAACTTTAGAGGAACAACAAATCAGCAGTGCTGATATTCCAGCAGATTTCCAACCTGGAATTCTCCCCATTTTTTCTAGAATATTGCACTGGACCTGGCTGGACGTACTGTCCAAAACACTGCTCAGTAACATGTAGAGAAGGCTGTACTACGGTACCCAGCAAGCAGTCTGTGTTCAAGGAGCTCTTGCTGAGCTGTGACTGAGCAGAAGCACCATCACCTTGTGAATGGCATCCAGGATAGGAGTGAAGAGATCTGTGTCATAGTTGGAGCGTTTGTTCTGCAGAACTGTCACCAGCCTTTCCAGACCCATTCCTGTATCCACATGGTGCTGTGGCAAGGGAAGGAGATTCCCCTCCACCTCTCTGTCAGCCAGGCAGGAAAAATAAAAGGCAAAAAAGAAGTAAGAATCAGTTCATGGGCAAAAAAAAAACCAAACAGGTGAATCAAAGAGAATGGGAGAGTGACAGAAGATAGAAACAGTGGGTGATCCAGCAAAAGAAAGCTCAGGGACAAGACTGAAAGCAGCCTGCCTTAGGCCTGTCAGGCAGTCAGCATCTGACCATTAGATAGTCAGGATAGGCTGCAATGTAAGGAAAAAGGCCTTCCCTAACAGGGCCAAAGGCCTTCTCCTCCTTTTGCAGGTTTCTCCAGGCTGTTGCAGATCTCAAGAGACCTCTGGAATGCACCATTAAGGTGGAATACGGAGTAAAGGTTGAAGGAAGCAGGGCAAATAAAGGAAAGGGGACCAAGAACCATGCTGGACAAATCTCCATAGCTTCTCTCTTGCTCCTGGTATTGCCACGTTCTGGAACGCAGTGGTATGTCTAAGAATATACACATGATTTTGAAGTCAAGACTAGGGGGAAAGGCTCTGGAGTTCAGACCAGATGCCTGGTACCTGCTGTACTGCATGAAGACCAAGTTCCAGATCTCCACTACGTCGGGGCTGCCCTGGTTCACCAGTGCTGCAGCATTTCTGCCACCACCCACGTGGTCATAGTGGATCTCTGTGCAGGGACCGCAGGGACCTGTGTCCCCCATCTCCCAGAAGTTGTCCTTCAATGGGAAAGGAAGCACATGACTGGCAGGAATTCTGGAAAGGCAAACAACAGAGGTGGCAGCGCTCAGGCATACACACAAAACACACCATAGCTTAGATCACACAGAAAGCTGGGAGGAATCCTTTCTTCTACTACAGACTCAATAAGCAAACACATTAGAATTCCTCTGCTTCTGTTCACAGAGAATTGCTCTCCTTAGCAAGAACAAGCTGGGCCAAAACAGAGAGGACCCTACTCTCAGCCTGGAATGACTGGGAAAAACAGCCTCTGCTGACTGAGACAGGCTCTCCACTGAGTCTGTGGAGCACCTTGCTCCTTCAAGCAGAGGCAAGACTATCACAACAGATAAGAACACCAACAGCAGCAAAGAGATGGCTGCCTTGGGTTCAAAACCCACATGCAGCCTGGAACAAGCTCCCAAAGCACAGCAGTGCTCTCTGCAATGGCTGCACCCTCTCACTGAAGCAGCTATTGCAAGCTTTCAGACGAGAATGTACTCTCCACAGCTCATGATAGAGAGGAAGCAAAAGATCAGAGATATTTTACACACTTCATCCAGGCCAGCCAGTTTTAGGCATGTACCCACTTCCAGTGATACCATCTGAGAACGAGCTAAAACATCAAGAGACCCAGTGAGCTCAGAGCACAGCTGACTTTTAACAGCCGAAACAAAAGAGAAACAAAATGAGTTTAAAACATAACCTTTGGCCCCTACAGCCCACACCTATCAACTAAGGAGCAGATGAGAAGCTGTGGAGACTGAAATGTCAGCACCTGCTGCTCAGAACCTCTTCTTTAACACACTTACCCCAGCTGGAGCCATACGTCCCTGCACTCCTCATCCGCGCTCAGCCCCAACGAGGGATCTCCACCAAAATAGGTGACATAGAGACGATCTCTGGGGATCTCATAGACCTCTGTCAAAAGCTCCCAGGCCATGCTACATGCCTCCTCCTGAGCAGGTAGGGAACATAAATGAAACACAGTAATCCAAGAAAGGTCTTTAGAGTAGGAGTCAAACAACAAAGAGGTTAATTTCAGCTATTCTCTCCCTTTCCAATTTTCAGGTGTATTGCAAAGAGCAGGATAAGGGTCAAGAGAGTGAGACAGCTCACTGCTGCCTGTGGAAAACTGACATTCCTAAAAGGTTGTGAGACCTTCAGCATGGTGTGCATCTATGCGCTTAACAGCAGAGTCACACAGATTATTTTGTTGCCAAGGAAAAAATGTATTTACTAGCTAAAAAGACTAGCATCCTCTATCCTTCTTCCCTTTTCAAAATTTCTAGCAATACGCATTAAATTGGTATTTATTGATAAATTATGGATTGGTAACCACTTTTCACCATATTAAGTGGTCAACTGTGGCATTCTCACAGAGAACTCCAATTTGTACATGTTGGTCACAGCTTTGACAGGCTGTGAGCTTTGAGAGTCTGCAGGGCACATTTGGAGCCCACCAGCAGACCACCTCTGCTCCAGGCCACAGAGCTTCAGAGAAGTAATCTGGAGCTTACCAAAATGCCTTCTGCACACAGTCCTTTGGCATTACAGCACAGCTCTGAAAGAAAAGCCACGTTTTCCCCTGGAGACGGTTCACTCCTACCACCTCACCTTAAAGTAATCCCCAAAGGACCAGTTCCCCAGCATCTCGAAGAATGTGTGATGGTAAGTATCTCGGCCCACATCCTCCAGGTCGTTGTGCTTCCCTCCTGCACGCACACACTTCTGACTGTTCACCACCCTCCGGTGCTGTGCCAGCTCGCTCCGGGGGTGCACCGTGCCCAGGAAAATGGGCTTGAACTAGAAATGAGAGATACCCGCTATTGACAGACACCACCCAGCGCAAAGGGCTGCGCCTGGGGCTCCTGAAACATAGAATCACAGAATGGGTCAGGCTGGAAAGAGATCACAGTGGGGGATCTGGTCCAAGCTCCCTGCTTAAGCAGGTTGGTCCTAGAACACATAGCACAGGATTGTGCTCAGACGGATTGAATATCAACAGTGAGACAGACTCCAAGAGCATTACGGCACTACGAGAGGCGACCGGGAGGGAGGCGGCGCGGGCAGCACAAAGCACCGCCGGAGACCTCCATGGCAGGGGACACGCCGAGCCGGGCCGCGCTCCTCTGGAGACGCGGATGCGCCGGGGAGCTGGAGGAGGGGACGTGCGGGAGCGGGGAGAGCACCTGGTTCATGCCCGCGTTGACGAAGAGAAGGCCAGGGTCGCCGCGGGGCCGCACGGGGGCGGAGGGCAGGCGGCGGTGGCCGTGGCGCTCCTGGAAGAAGCGCAGGAAGGCGGCGCGGACCTGCCCGGCCGGCGGGCAGCCGGCACCGCCACGGCGGGGGCTGCAGTGCCAGCGCCACGGCACTGCCAGCAGCAGCCGCCGCCGCAGCCGAGCGGCCGCGGCCATGGTGCTTGAAGGCGGATGGTAGCGCCGGTGCGGCCGGAAGGGGCGCTGCAAAGGAGAGGCGGGACACGGAGGAGCACGGCGGGACTGCGGGGAAGCACCGCGGGAAAGTGGGATAGCGCCGCGCCACCGTCCCTGCGGCCTCCTGCGGCGCACGCGCGGCTCCGGTTTCGGCTGCAGCTCAGGCAGGCGCGGCCGGCCGTCCCGTGCGAGCGCCGTCGCCGCTGCCGCCTGTCGCGGCGGGCGGGCGCCATGGCCGTGCGCGGGGTGCCGTGCCCGGCCTGGTGCCTCCGCCGAGTCGGGGCCAGCTGCGACTGGCTCCTGCTGGAGGCCGGAACGCAGGTAAGCGGCGCCGGACTCCGGCTCCTCGGAGGGGCCGGTGGGCACGGCCCTCGGGGCATCGGGCGGGCAGCCCCTGGAGCGCTTTGTTTTTGGGGGTCTCGTTGTCCCATATGGCACTTCCCAGGAGGAAGAAGCTCCGCCTTGTCCCGCTTAACGAGCAGACGCCGTTCGTGGTCGTTCGGAGGGGTCGCCCGTCCGCCCTAGCGTTCGCCCGGCCTCCCCGCAGGGCCGCCCGAGCGGGCGCTTCTCAGCCACGGTAAAGCCCGAGGGCGGGCCCAGGCGCTGGAGCCGCCTTTGCCAAGTCTTTCGTGGTTTATATCTTTAAACTCTATGTCGCATTTAGATGAGAGTTGTTTGTGTGACGGTAACGTAAGCGAGGACATAGGGAGTCCATTGCCTAATTAAGGTGGTGCTTTGGCGAGGTTAGCAGTACATAAGGCATTGCACCTGTGTGGCTTAAGGTATTCAGGTGTAAACAAAGTTACGTTTAAATCTCTTCTGGTTATGTTTCAGTGCAGTACAGGAATAATCTTTTTTTCCAGCGATCATGTTTTTTAATTGTAAACGCCCAGATGGGCCCTTGTACTCTTCCCTAAAGCTTAGCAGGCAAAGACATGTGGTGAGGTTGGGGCAGTGTAAGAGAATTGCTGTTCTGGTGGTCAGAACCAGGTAGGTAGATGGTGTGGGTGATGCTGCGGCCAACTCCTTTGTGCTCATGCACTCCAAAAGGAATCACTCCTTAAGCAAACATAGATTTTTGTTACTCTCCCATCGTGAATTTGCAGCCCTGAGGTGTGCAGGTATGCTCAGTGAAGGACTGGAAGTAATACATCTGGAGAACTTGCAGCCAGGGCTCTAATTGTGCAGAGAATCCAGTTTGGAATGCTACTGCTCTGATTGTCTGCATGGTGCTTGTCACAGGCAGGAGGGGGCTGAGAGCATCACGGTGCTGCAGGTGTGCCAGCCACAGGGCACAAACTGCTTTTGCTGGGGTTTTAAATCATAATCATAGAACATCCTGAGTTGGAAGAGACCCACACGGATCATGGAATCCAACTCTTGGCCCTGCACAGGATAGCCCCAAGAATCGCACCACATGCCTGAGACTGTTGTCCAAATGCTTCTTGAACTCTGTCAGGCTTGGTGCTGTGACCACTTCAGTGCCAAAGGACACTGCTGAGGTGTGGGTATGTACTGTGATGTGCCAGTACTGCTGCAGGCAGCACTGATCTCCAGCAGATGAGTGGTGACGTCTTGGAACCCTGTTTGCTAAGTGAACTTGATCAAGGGGAAGTTTTGTGACTGGCCCTGCTTGGTCTCACTCATATTGGTGTGTGAGGCCTTGCAGATGTGTGTGACTGGGCCCTGAGGATCATTCAGGTGGCTTAGGCACTTTTACTGCCACTGCAGGGACAAGTGCAAAGCTAATTTTATGTTTGAATCCACATGAAGTGGGGAGTCTTTATCCACCTGAGTCTCCATGCCTCTTACATAGCAGTCCACATTGACAGAACACTAATATAGATGAAGAATTTAAGAGGCAGGGACCAACGTGGTTAAGTTTGCCTTCATCATCTTAGTTTGCTTCCTTGCCTTTAGTTACAACATGGGAGTCTGAGTTCTTACTCTGAACTCAAGGGGAGACCTGCTCAGTGCAGGTAATGTGCAGTGCACAGATGAATTAAGACAAGTGTGTGGAGGAGGCAGCAGAGGGAGGGAGGGAGAGCAGAGATGTGCTTTAAATGGCAATCTGCAATTACATGAGATTTAATAAGATACTGTGGAATGGTACAATTAAATTATGTCCCTTCTTCCAGAAGATACTATTAGAGTCTAATCCAGGTATTCAGATTAGTTTCACTACTGGTTATGAGCTGCATGTACCTTGGATTCTGAGCTATAAGATCGATGGTGTGATTTACAAAAGTATTGTGTATTTAGGACGATGTTGAGTGTACACTCTTTCTGATGGTGGTTTTCTGGGCTATTTTTTCCTGCATCTTTCCTGTTCACAAATCGTTGAACAGATGCAACTAGCAAAAGAAGAGGGTAAGAAGTAATCTTGAGACCCACACGCAATAGTGCTGGTTTGAAGAAATGTATTTGGTTAGGTAATGACAAAGGTGGGACACAGATGGATTGTGAGTGGCTTTGAGCAGCTTTGCTGCTGAGGAAGATTTCCATGAAACCGAGGCTGTAATGTGCCTCGGAGAAATCAAATTTTCCTCAGTGGGAGAGGAAGATAATACTTCAAACTTTGTAAGCTTCCATTTTCTATCTACTTTTGAATTTAAATGAAAAGAAATCATATTATGCCAGACTCTTTGGAAATAGCTATAAGATGTTGATCTAGAGCTTTGCTGTACTTAGATTGAAATGACATAAACTGAATTTACCGTGTCATTGCTGATTGCAGTTACTAAACTCCTTTATTTTTAGGTAACTATAGGCCGAGGCTTAGATAACACGTACCAGCTGGTGTCAAAAACCTGTCCCTTGATGATCTCTCGTAAGCACTGTGTCTTCCAGCAGAATGCAGAAGGGCAGTGGACTGTCAAGGATAACAAGGTAAAGAGATGGATTGAAGACTTTATACTCTGAGATTCATTGAAAGAAATGCCTTTTTTGGGATTTAGCAACGATACAGTACGATATGCATGTGATAGAAGGTCCATGGGAATGTGTCTTGCCTGTTGTGCACTTCCAGCAGGAAGCTTCAGTCAGCTGCATTTGTGATGCAAACTGTATTACTTTCTGTATGTAGATTTACCTCTTGGTTTAGCATTTTCCAGACCACTGTGGCCTTGCCAAGGGCACTTTGCAGTCTGTAAACCTGTTTTGTGCAGCTTTCTTAAAAAAATCCTATGAATTTTGGCATAGGATTTCATCCTTTCAAACAGATAAAGTTCTTTTAGTGCTAATGAAAGGATGAAGTGCAACTCCTTATTGTAGTGACACAATTGCTTTAATTATAATCAACTTCAACAAGAATCTATTGTTAGAAAAACCATGCTTCATGTTGTGTTCAAACGAGTTTCTCCTGAAAGCTCTTCCCAGCTGATTGGAATAAAATGTTGACATCAGAGTCCTCACCTAAGTCTCACTTTGACTTCAACAATGTTTTTTAATAATGTTTTTTAATATAATGATCTCTTTACTTTCTCATTCAGGCTGAAAACTGTAAAATTAGCAATTTGCTTTAAAACAGCACTGGTAGAACAAAAATGTTCAACACATGCAGATTTTGAAGGATGTTTGGGTTAACAGCAGACTAGTCAAAAAGGAATGGAGTGGCTACTATTAAAATGACACTTCTCTTAAACAAAACCCGCTTGCAGTACATGTATAAACTTGAAAATTTAATGTAACTACATGATCAGAAACATCTACCATAGATTAACTATTAACACCTCCTCTGTATTATCACTCTTACCAGTCAGTCAACTTGTTTCATTGAATCTCTGAGAAATATCAGTTCCTAATGTTTCTGCAGTTCATTGTGAGCACAGATCAGTTTTGCTGGTTTTGGAAACTATTTCTTGAGCTAATTTAAAAACCCTTTTTGTGCTTTGAACATTATCTCAAGAAGAACATTTTCCTTCTTATTTATATTCTTCTTGTATATATGGAAAACTTTCTCTATTTTGTTTTCTTTAAGGAGTATAACCAATGCTTCTTTTCCTTTTCTATTTTTTTCTGGAATTTCAGGTAACATTAATTGTCAAGAATAATTACTGCAGTATTCTATGTTCTTAACACTGATCTGTTGTGGAGTTTTTTTTATTGGTTAGTTCTTATTGCTGAAGCTTCTGTGCAATTTTTTCCTCTCAGAGTTCATTCTTTTCCTTCTGCACAAGCACATATGTCAAAATGTTGTTCTTGGTGCTTGTGCACAAAATCTGTAATGCAAGAATAATGTGCAGTAAATAATACAATACAGTAACTGTGATAAATGAAACACTGAGCCTATAAATTGGATATTGCAAGGTTTATTTAAAGAGGTAGCTTGTTCTGATTGCAGCACTGAAGAGGTTGGCTGAGTTTACAGTTGCCAGCAATAACTTGCAGAGAACTCTGTAACTGCATACTAAATTTTGGTGATTCTGTGTTCATTGACAGAGTCTAAATGGAGTCTGGCTTAACAAACAGCGCCTGGATCCATCAGAAGTCTATCCCATTGCTGAAGGAGATCGTATCCAGTTGGGAGTGCCTTTGGAAAACAGGGACACTGCTGAATATGAGTATGAAGTAATTAAAGAGGAATGGGAGAAAATTAAACCCTTTTTAGTCCAAAGAAGTGACCTGGGGAAAGCTAATAGCTCAAGAACTAAACGCAAATTTAGTTTGGAGGAATTGGAGACATCTGGATCAGAAGGCCCTTCAAACTCCAGATGTAAAAGAGACAAAGTGTCCTGTGACAGTGAACCTTTGGATGAATCATGGGAATGGGTAGAAGAGGCCAAACGGCTAACAGAGAAAATGGATGTCAAGCTGCCTTCTCCTGGACCTAGTGAGGGGGATAGTGGTCCAGGGCATAGTAGCCCTGTTCATTCCAAGAAAGCTGTGTCTGTCCCCCAGAAGGACCAGAAAGGCTCTGGTCTTGCAGAATCATGGACTGGCTTGAACATGCTGAGGAAAACTCTAGTAGATGTCATGAAATTAAAGCTCAAAGTGCAGGAGAAGCAGACTGCAGTCCTGAATGTGAAGCAGAAACGCAGGAAGTGTGCTCAGAAGGAGATCCTGGTAATGGAACAGGAGCTGCAGGAGTTGCAGGACCAGCTGTGCATGGAACAAGAGCATCAACAGCAGCAGGTGGAAGAGCTGGAGAGGACATTCTGTAAAGAGCAGCAGAAGCTAGAGGTACGATGGTGGCAATAATTTAGGCTTATGTCTTCATTTTTGTGGAATGCCTCGCATAAGGCATTGATTCAAAATAGCTCTTGAACTGTACAGTAACATAAATAGTGTTTTGTGAATTACCCCATTAAAATTATCGTGCAAGTATTTAACTTAGTATGTAACATGGTGCTTGTACCAAAAGAAAGTGCTGAGACAGAAGAGATTTGGCTGCATGGGGAATTAGGAAAAAGGTGGAAAATAAAGCATTTTGTTGATAAAGAAGTATGCTTTTAAATAAAAAATGAAAAGTCTTTGCCTGATCTCCTCAAGTTTAAAAGTTAGTAACTTTAAGTCTGAATTTCTCTCAGTATATGGCTGAAATTTGCATGGCAAATCCACTCTCTTTACAAGGCATGAATTATTTCATGCCGTAATCCCTGGAGGGAGGAAGATTGGAAGATATTTTTTTTTTTCCTTCTACTTTCAAAAAACCCTTTCTTGCAATCTGTAAGTACCTTTATTAAGTAGTAAGTTTATGTTGATAAGTAGCTTTTGTGGTAACAGACTGAAATCTGCTCAAACTTGAGACTGCTCAAAATCTGCTTTATGGAAAGTAAGGATTCATCTTGGAGTGAGTTTAATAATTTATCAGTTACTTCCTTTAATGTCTGCTGCTAAAGGCAAGATACTTGTATCAGAAGTACAGAAAGTCTGGAATTGTGTCCTTACGCACAGTGGGGAGTTTATCTGGGGCTTTAGATATCTCTGACCTCTTTGAATATGCTCAAAGATGAGAGTTGCAGCTTTTAAGATGTTGCTGACCTCTTTGCTACTATGAACATGCTTGTGCCTTTAGAGCTGGAATAATGTGGAGGTATTCCAAATATGGAACTGTAAATGACATATCCATTTTAACTCATCATAGTAAACGTTAGCTCTAATTTCTGTTGTACATGTGTAACAATGGAGCAGAACAGCTTGGGGATTGTTGAAAACCAGCATTGTTTCTTTAAGCATATCCTCTAAAGAGAGTGTGCAAGGTAGTAATTTTCTGTCTCTTGTGTTCTTCAAATCTTCTTTTCTTTTCTTTTTTTTTTTTTTGTCCCACTTCTTACCTCACCCAGGGAGAAAAGTGGCAACAAGGGGAAGAAAATCTGAAGGAGCAGCTGGCCCAGGTCCTGCGAGAGGCAAGTGGTTATGAGTCTAGGTTTGGTCTAACTGTATAACTCGTATATTTAAATCTTTCTTATGGCTGTGACCTCTTGGTAGAAGACAAGAACTTTGCCTTAGGTGACTGTAAAACCTAACTGAAATGAAAGAGTAACCTGGGAGAGGGAATGCAAAGTGTGATGACACTGGGAAGGTCATAAATAACTGGCACTACATTCCAATTTTAAGTTAAGGATAAACTGTCTTAACACCTCAACTCATAATACGTGATGCTCTTTTAGGAGGAGGTTAGTAGAAATGAGTATGCTGAACCTTATGACTATGACCATGTGTCTTTAGTAGGATAGCTTATAATGGCACTCTTGTAACTTCTGGGGTGGTATTGTTACAGCATCATGCTTTGATGGAAGAACTGAATCGTAGTAGAAAAGATTTTGAGGACATAATTCAAGCCAAGAATAAAGAACTGGAAGAAACCAAGGTAAAGAATAACCGCATTCTTAGTTCTAAGAAGTGAAACATGATATGCTGCAGCAGAGGAAATGGTTTATTTAACATTTGTCTTGACTCTGCCTGGCCTGCCATAGCACAACATTTCTGTGTTTTGAGGTGGCAGCTGACTTGTTTCCAGGACTGGGGTTGGATGCACCTTGCCTTTTTAATGAATTAGAGTTGAACAGTTGTTACTAGGTCTTTCTCAATTGTAAAGAAAGCCCAGAGCACCTGAACTGTGCATTGTGCAGGAGAAGCAGGCTCATTGTGCCCTTTCTTTAAAAAAACAAAAACCAAACAACAACAACAACCCCCCCTCCCCCAACAAACCAAAACTGTTTGAAAAGTGAGTAATTTTCACTTGAAGTGCATTCAAGTAAAACTGCAGTGTGACAGCAGTTCTATAAGAGAATGTAGGATTGAAGCTACATGGAATTTGAATAATTAATAGGATAAGCCACAGTTCTTCCTGCTCTTAACACAAAGTGATGAGTGGAAAATAATTAAGGAGATCCTCTCCTGTGTCTTACTCTTGGAAATTATCACATTATCCATCTCTGGCAGTTTGTTTTGTTTTTTTAATGTTGTCTTTGGAACTCTGTTGCTGTTTCAACTATAGCTTCAATTAGAAGAATTTCTCTGTTATTTTAGAAGATAGAGCAGATATCTAGCCTAATCAGCCTAATTTAACTCCAAACAAACAAACAGAACATTATTGGGCTGTTAAATGCAAGTAAATGTTTTAAACTTTAATGCTTCCTTTTTTTAACATTTGAGGCGTTTCGTCTCTTGGGTGTTTTGCTTTTTATATCAGACATCAAAAGAACTGTTGACTTAAGCCAAACTCATACCAGGTTGAAAAAGATTCTGAAAAGATTGATCCAGCTGGCAGTTCCTTTAGGCTGAAGGGAATTTTGGTAATGTCTGCTCTTCTTCCTTCCAAGTCCTCTACAGTGGGTGGGAATATTCTCAGTACTGCTGTGACTACAAACAGAAGAAGGGTTACAGATCTGGGTGTATAATAGAGACAGACTTGGCATGGAGATCTGCAGTATGATTTTCTTCCCCTGCACACGTGCTTCCTGCCAATTGAGTGAAACCTTGTTCTTTGTTGATACATAACCACATGTACTTTTCCACTAGGAGGAGAAGGAAAAGGTGAGAGCCCAAAAAGAAGAGGTGTTGAATCAGATGAATGATGTGTTGGAGAATGAGTTGCAGTGCACAATCTGTTCTGAGCTATTTATCGAGGTATGTTTAAACCTGTTCACATTTGCCAGTAAAGAAGAGACTTGAGAAGCTTTCCCTAGTTCCATTAACCCAATATTTAAGTCTATTTCTTTACTTCCCTAGTTTAACAGTCCCAACAGACCCACAGAAATTTGTGTTTAATGCCTCTACTTGCATAGACGCGAGTGCTTCATCCTAACATGCATGTAAGTTTGGAGCACTTATGCAGGTTTTTGAACCGGTGCTTTGAGTTGCTGCTGACAGTCTGCTTGGGGAAGAATCACTTTGCTTTAAGCTCTTGCTTTAAGCTGACCAGAGTTGGACTGCTTCAGGTTTAGATATTTGGAGAGGTTAGTAGAGGAAGGGAGGTGCAGTGTTCAGTAAAGTCCTGACCTATTTACATTGTTCAGATAAACTCTTTCTTTGAGAAATTGGCCTGTTTTCATTTGATTCTACAAGTAATAGGCTATGTCTGACATGTAGACTGTTACTTTTGTTCCTATTTTGCTAGAACTTCTGTTTCATTACATTCTTTTCTACTATGGAAAACCTAATGTATTAGCTTTGTTATAATGGCTTAAGAGCTAGCTGAAATGTTAATATCTATTTTCTCAGTATATTATGATGCTATTCTGCAGTATCTAATTTTTTTCATATTTTATCCTTTTCAAATTAGGGAAACTTGTAATAAAATTAATTCATTTTGTATGTTTCTGACGTGCTTGGATGTAGAGGAACTCCATTAACTGGCTTGTAAAACTGGCCTGCCCTCTGGCATGCGAGAGTTTGTGTGTGTGACCCCTGCAAAGACCCTAAAGGCTTTGGGCTCTCCTGTCCCTTTCCTTATACAAAGTATTCATCTAATATTTCTCTGTATTCAAGTATGTTTTTTCTTGACAATGTTTTTGTGAGCATGCTGTGACCAGTGTCCTGTTGAATTCCCCAGGCGGTCACTCTGAACTGTGCACACAGCTTCTGTTCCTACTGTGTTGATGAGTGGGTGAAACGTAAAGTGGAGTGCCCTATCTGCAGGCAGGAGATCAAATCGAAGACACGCTCTCTGGTGCTGGATAACTGCATTGACAGGATGGTAGAAAAATTGGATGTGGAAACGAAAGAGCATCGCCTGACCCTTATGAGAGAGCGGAAAGGTGAGAGGTGGGTGGATGTGGCATGACGAGTACAATCTCTTACTCCATCTGTTTTGTACAACTTTCTTTGGCACCTATATACCAAGAAGATGCTTGGGGAATACTGCAGAAACACAAAAAAAATAATCATGAGATCTCTTGAGTAATTAGCTTTACTGCACAGTAAAATAAAATAAATACGAAGTTTGGAGAAAGACTTCAATGTGAATTCCACAGACTTACAGGACAACTTAATGCTGTAATGCTAAAGGCTATGCTCTTTCAAAAAGATCACTAAACAAAAGCAAAAATACACAGAATGGTCCTTGAAAAATTTACCAGGCACTTTTCATTAAACTACTGAAAACATAATTGCAAAAACTCAGCAGACCTGTGAGGAAGCTCTGAATTCTTTTCCGTGTGCTAAATTTATATAGGAAATCTCTGAAAAGGACATTGGTATATCATGTAAATGTATGGCTGAACTGGAATTAAAGCCATTGTAGCTTACAGGCAAACATCTTGCCTAGTTGTTGCTAAAATAGTGTGCATGATGGAGATGGCTTTAAGAAAAACTCCAGTATGGGCTATTCCTAATCTGTTTCCGTCTTCCAAACTTGTTTCTAGAGCACTTGACACTGGTATCTAGGTGCTGAAATGTAGACGTCTTTTCCTGCTACCCCTTAACAAATTTCTATTGCTGTTTTCCCTTAAGTAATTATCTTGTTTTGCCTTCATAGAGGTGAGTGCACGATCCTTATTTTGCAATGTGTCAAGCTTTTTACCAAATGAAAGGTGCTTTTGAAATCTTTCAGATGCTCCATGGTGACATAGAATGACATCACTAAGCAGTGCTAGTTCAAGCCTGAAATCATAACCTATGTAACCATCTCAATCTGATTCCCTCAGGAAATGTTGCATTGCTCAGAGGCTGCCTGGCTCAGCTTGATGAATTGCTTTTACCTCTGGAGAACTGAGGCAGCCCTTGTGCAATGTGTGCATCTGCAGAGTGGGCCACAGCGCTCCTCAGGTGTCTCCTCAGGTAGCTAAATGGGGACTAGCTGAAGTGGTGCCTTCATTGGAGCCCACTGTATGCTAAACCAAAGGTCTTCATCCTTGTTTGAACAAAAAGCAAAAGAGTTCATAGCCTACCTTCATAAAGAACTACCAGTAGGAAATAATTTAGATTCACTGTGACACACTTCAGCTGGAAGGTGAAAGGGTTTCTGTGTGTCTTGTTAGTCAGTGCTGGAAACATTTGGATTATCATGAAGCTAACCATGTGTCTATTTAAAATTAATAGGTAGGAGGTATACCTGCTGAAAGAAGCATAATGTTGCAAGTGGCACTTGAGAAGCTGTCAGAGCTTCCCAGGAAGCCTTTCTAAGAGCTTTAGTAGCAGGGGCACCAGGACGGCTTGCAGTCTTAAATGTATTAAGGTTTTGATGGAGCTGGTAAGTGTGCTGAACAATCACTACTTGTTCAAGAGCTCCTTACCACATTTTCTTCCTTCCCTCTTTCTTACGTGGCAAGGCACTGTAATAGTTAACCACTTCCTTTGCCAATTGTGTGCCTGTGAAGGGATGGAGAATATCTCCTCCTCGTCAGCATTATCTTAATAGGAAAAGACATATAGAACACTTAAGAAAACAAGCAAACAAACCCCAACCTGTTCTCTTATGCTGAAAACTGAAAAGAAAAAAGCCTATATGCTGCAGCTTTGAAGACCTGTTGCAAACTGACTGAGAGGCTATGATATAGTTTCAAAGAGAACTATTAATTTTTCACTTGTGGGTACAGTGGTCACGGCTGACTTTTGTATCTGTTCTGTATGCAGAGAAACAGAATGCAATGGTGAAACCAGCCACAGACAATAACAATGGTGTCACTTCTTCCACCTACTCCATCTTGTCGATTAGCAGTTGTGACAGTGAGGACTCTGAGGAGGATTCTTACTATAATGGAAGCTACTATGTAATCTGAACACTGTTACTGCAGAGTGGTTTGCCTGTGTGCTGCCCGGAACCAACCTAGTGGTGTTTGGATGATTGCTACTGGACTGGACACCTGGAAGGAGAGACTCTGTGAAGAGGCTGGAGCTGTAAACTACCAACATTTGGAAGAAGGACCTTGTTTACTAAATGAATGCACAGAAGCTTGATTTCTAAAACAAAATTGGGTTTGTGAGAACACAAACTGCCATTATGCTAGCTAGTTGACATACATACCCTAAACTTCCACGATAGCTTGTGATCCACTTGGTGTAATGTAATAGTTTGTATTGCATCATTGCCCTTTCCTTAGTGATTGATATGTTTAAATATGTACATCAGCTTCCTTTATTTCAGGCAGCACAGGGAATGTCCCAAGCATTTTGAGAACTTGGCCATCCCCACCAGCAGGCAGGAGGATACGTGTATCAGGAAAAAGTGCCAACGTGGGTTGTCCTCTTAAATTTCATATGGCAACTATAGTCATCCCAGGCCTTTGGCAGTAAAAGTAGTAAAGGGTGGGATATGGACACTTGGCCACAAGTGCATTGTAAGCTGAGCTGCTGGCCATCATCTTGCTCTGTTTACGCAACTCATTTTCCATTTGATAGGGATGAAGGAGATTAAATCTTCCAGAATTCCTTAGCTAGTGATCTTTCCATGTAGTGTCTTTGGTTTGTTCCCTCTTCAGGCTTTTGCATAAAGGATTTTAGAATCAGGACGTAACACATCCAGAAATTTTTAGCAGTGACTTTAGAAACATAAAATCATCAGCAGAGGGAAAACTCTGCCTCTTCAGGAGTGCTGCTCTCTGAATTTTTGAAATGTCCTATTGGCAGGGTAGGAAAGCAGCACCTATAGGCAGCCACAAGGCACAGAATGAAGCACTTCATTTTATTGTTTACAAAACAACACTGTTGAGCTGTGGGTTGTACTCCTTCACAGCAAATCACTCGTCCCTAAGAGACTGATCAAGTCTTGCCTCATTCTATGATGTATTTGTCTATCAAGTTCCATTTTCCAGTGGCTTATGCTTTTGACTTAGCTGTTACGTGGAAAGGACTCCTACACTGTGAGAAGAGGATGGGGAAGCCCTTCTTAGCTGTAATATATCTTTGTTTCTTCATATGTATTTTTTTGTTTCTATGTTTATTTTGTTTAAGAACAAAAATATAAATCCATTTCTGCATTAGTCTCCCTTGGTGCAGACACTGAGATGAATGTCTCCTAGTTGTTTTTAGACTTTTTTGGGAAAAGAGACTATCTGATTTAACGACTTTGCTTCATGTTTTGATTGCTGTAAGCATTGTGACTGCTTTAAAGTTACTTGAAAGACTTTTGTAATCAGGAATGGATAAAAGACAACCCAACCCTTCAAAACTGTGAGTACTCTAATGCTAATTTAGTAGCTGCAATCATACCTCTTACATTCTTCCACCAAGAAAGATCCCATTAAAAAGGTGCATGAATGGTGATGCTGTCCTAAGGAAGTAGTGCATTCGGACGGATTTGATCAGTAGGACTTTAACAGGGGAGGTCTGATCCGTGGGCCAGGCAACTTGCTTAAAATTTTAGTGTAAGGTTTCTTTTGTGAGGGAGACGTAACGTCTTCCGTGTTCTTTCTCTTTTAATGTTCACTTTCTGTATGTGCTCTTGAAAGTTTCTTTTGTGAATATATGCTTTCTAGAACGTGCAAGAGAAGAGCATTCCTCAAAATGCTCATGAAATAAGCTGACGTGGAACAGGCAATCCTGATGAAGAGGAGTAGAAGGAAAATACTGTGGTTGCCTAGGACTGCACATTCTTCTACTCTGTATCTCTTCCATACTGCTGTGCTTTTATGCTCATTTCATTTTGCAAAATATATATTTATTTTATTATGTTGGTGTTTATGCATATTGCAGAGGAGGATAATGCTTCCCCTGCTAACAGAGTGGTAATCTTTGGTGTGATTTCTGAGTGTGTCCTCCTTTCACTAGAGCATGAGAAGCGTAAGTGGTGTATACCAAACCGTTTTTGCTCGTACTGGTAGGTGCATAGTATGGAAATGTCCTCAGGGAGAGGTTAAGTATTAGTACTGTTCACTTACAAAAGCTTTTCACTGGCAAAAGCAGACCTGTGTATCTAGCAGTGTGCTCTCCTTTGGTTTAAGGTCTGGATCCTTTCTTCTACTTGATTGTACTTGAATGTGCCCTTGGAGATGTTATGCCATGAACTGTTACCTGTCTTGGGATGGCATCAAGCACTTCCAGAATTCAGACTACAATTGAGCTAGTTACAGATGATGCACGGCAGGTTTCGTGCAGGTTCAAGACTTGCTCCTTTCCCTTGTAAGACAGCTGTCAAGTAGTGTGATAAATATTTTCAGAGCAATACATTGTCTGTCAACATCAGTGGAAGAGTTGGGAAGGAGTCCTAGTGAAAGGGGGACCATCACAGAGGGATGTTTAACTCATGCAGATCTGTGGAGTCCAAGACCAGTCTGACAATCACGTAGAAGAAAAATCTACCACATGTTTGGTGAGTCTGTCACAGGCAGAGTGGGAGCTTCAGACAAAGTTTATTAAAGAAGCCCTCCTGTTGAGTCACGAGAAAGGAGCTGCCTGCTTTCTAAAATCCTTCTCAGAGAGGAGCTTGGATATGTCTGGATCCCATCTTAGCCCCAGACTGTCAATGGTTTATATGTAAAGGACTATATAGGTGTAATTGAACTTTTATACAATGTTGTCTTGGAGGACTGAAGGATGGCAAACCAGCTATATAAATATATATGATTTATTATGATAATGATTGGACAAAAAGATCTTAAATCAGAATTATTTACTACACAGTACAGGAGGTAGAACAGCTACTATGGTGCACTATGATGCAATATTGAAGCAATTGTTTTAAAGCTATTGTATTAAAGCTAGGAAAAAACCAGATTGATGTTACCCATACCAATGACCATGGGCAAATCTTTTGCTCAGCGTTGAGGAGTAACCTTGAGCGATGTCCGCAGTCAAGGGAGGAATCTCCACACACACTCCAAGACGGGGTATGTCAGAAAACCCTGCCCTTAAAATGTGGGACTGAGCTTTTATTATATAAACTTACTGTCAATCATATGTCTCCAGGCCAGCTGTGTCAGCTCAGCTACTTTAGATAAGTTTGCAGTAGTATCACTTGTTTATTCCTTATCTGGGTATTTTACCAGGTCTACCCTGTCTTCATCTTACTGTCAGGATGTTTAGCTTTGGGATTGATGAGTCAGACTGGTTTCAGCACTATTCAACACCAAAAGCAGCATGATGACCCCTTCTTCATTTACGGATAATTTTCCAATAGGCATTGTTTGAGTTGTTTTTCCCATTCCAGACAGCATCCTGCTACAGAGCCTTAGCAACAACTGTCATTTAACTTTCCAGAACATGTAACAGACAATTTAATAATCTAGCTGTACCACCTTCTCCCCAAGGGAAGTGTGGGTTTTCTTTTCCAAAGGTATACTCTACCTAGTCAATGTTTTACTTCCTCCTCACCCTCCTGTCCTGTCATAACTTGACCTATTTAGACCCATAGCTTACAGCAACTAGATAACCATGAGCTACACTTCCCAAATAGGATCCTCCTGTCTCTTGGTATTACTGTTTGCTTTGGTTTTGTGAGACTAAGCATTGAGGCTTGTGTGCTGAGCTCAATGTCCCCACGTTTCAAGCTTAATGTAAAGTATGAGATAGCTCCCAGGATCAAACTGGAAAAAAGCTCTGAGATCATCGAGTCCAACCCATGACTGAACACCACCATGTCAAACAGACCATGGCACTGAGTGCCAGGTCCAGTCTCCTTGAAGACCTCCAGGGACGGTGACTCCACCACCTCCTTGGGCTGTCCATTCCAATGTCTAATCACCCTTTCTGTGGAGAAATTCCTCCTGATATCCAACCTGAACCTCTCNATATCCAACCTGAACCTCTCCTGGCACAGCTTGAGGCTGTGTCTTCTTGTTCTGGTTACCTGGGAGAAGAGGCCGAACCCCATCTGGCTACAGCCTCCTTTCGTGTAGTTGTAGAGAGTGATAATGTCACCCTTGAGCCTCCTCTTCTCCAGGCTAGACACCCCCAGCTTCCGATAGGATACAGGATAGATACACATTTTTATATCTGCTATATTTACAAACTATTAAGTGTGTGTAGGACGTTATACAGCACTCCGGTGTATTCTCAGCCCGGGCCGGGGCTGCCCGCGGCCCGCCTGTGGGAACGGGCCCGTGGGGGCGGGGGCGGGCGTGACGCCACTGCCGCGCGCCGGCGGGCCGGGGAGGCCCCGCGCGAGGGGCGGGGCGGGGGCGGTGACAGCGCTGCGTCCGAGCGGGGAAACGAAAGCGGCGGCGGCCTCGCGTCCTGCCCTCGCCGCGCCCTCAGAGCCGGAGCCCTTCGGAGCCGCCCGCGGCCAGCCGCTTCCCCTGCTGCTGCCGTGAGTGCCGCCCGCTGCAGCAAGGCGCTGTTCGCGGACCCCGGTCGTGTGTGGGTCAGCGCGGGGTGCGGCCGCCGGCGGCTCCCGCGGTCTCTCCGCCACCCGCCCTCCGTCTGCGGTGGGGGGTCTCGGCTCGGCCTCTGGGTCCGGGAGCTACGAGGCGGGCGGTGCGACGCGGGTGAGAGGCCAGAAAAGGGCAGCGAAGCTGGTGAAGGGTCTGGTGGGTAAGTCCGGTGAGGAGCGGCTGAGGGAACTGGGGGTGCTTAGCCTGGAGAAAAGGAGGCTCAGGGGGGACCTTTATTTCTCTCTACAACCACCTGAAGGGAGGGCGTAGCCAGGTGGTGATTGGCCTCTTCTCTCAGGCAACCAGGACAAGAGGACGTAGCCTCAGGAGGAATTTCTCCACAGACGGGGTGGTTAGGCACTGGAATGGACAGCCCAGGGAGATGGTGGAGTCACCATGTTTAAGAAACGACTGAATACGGCACTGAGTTCGACGGTCTAGTTGACAGGGTGGTGTGCGGTCATAGGTTGGACTCGATGATCTCAGAGGTCTTTTCCAACCTAACTGATTCTGTGGCAGGCCGGTGATGCGGTGCAAGGGGTCTGTGGGATCTGGGTGGTGATGTGGAGAGGCTTTCCCTCGCAGCTGCGGGGCTTCTGAGGGCCAGGGCATCCCTAACTTGCACTTAATTTTGCATGGTTTGAAATTTGTCGGGAAGGCAGATACACTGAGGGACCCTTAGCAGGGTTTGGAGGGTGGGGATCTCGAGAGGGAGTCAGCAGGGATGAACTAAGAGTGTGTTAGCCAAACGAGACACTATTTCGGAAGAAATAGAAAATTACCAGTGTGTTAGAGATAAACAAGGGAGAAAACCCAAACCCTAAACTGAGGCAAGACCAGATAAAGATGAGTTGTCTGTAAGAGAACTTCTAGTGGAGGAGAAAAGATTTCTTAGCCATAGTGCAGTGAGGTTGTGGGATCATTTTACAGTCAGAGTTGGGGGCATAAATAAAGGATTTGGCCTTAAGCTGCCCTGTATGTGTTTTTAGAAATAAGTTTGATAACAGAAGGTTTGAATTGGTGACCTGGGGTATCTTTTCTAGCCCATCATTCCTATGTAGAATAATAAGCATTAATAGGGATTCAATTGCCCTATTTTTTTTTCTCAGTAACAGGGAGGTTTTAGCTGGTGTGCTAAGCATTTCTGCCTTTAAATTTTCACCTGCTTTTCCATTCCTTGGTTCTTGTCTTCTGCAGGCCTTCCCAGCCACATCCAGAAGCTTGATATCTCACCAGTGATTGCTGGTGAAAAGCACAACCCCCTAGCAACTTGAGCATACATATTTAATAAAGTTCTGTTATAAAAGTCATGTAGGAAAGTTCCTTTATTAGTTAACATTTGCAAAGGTGAGGTCGGAGTTGTTCAGAATCTCTTGTGAGAAATTGGTTCCACCTTGCGTATTCTCCATTAGATTGATCTTACATTTTTACCAGTGTGTTTGGATAAAATGTTTTTTTCATTCAGTAGTAGTAATCAACTACCATATGTTTAAGTTATCTAAGTGTCTGGGGTGACTTCATCCACTTGCATTTCATTATAAGTAGGTTGTAGAAATTATTTGAAATTCATCAGTAACAGGGAAACTTCCTTATCAGTTTCCCAGTTGATTAGTTAGACTACCTATTTAAAAAGGCAGGTTCAAAAGAAGCTAATACTTTTACCTAAAGACATTTAAGTTGAGAAGCATAATACTGAACAATCCATAAAATGATCTATGCCACCATACTGCTGTGCCTTACAGAAAGTTTAAAAAAAAGTTTAAATTCGCTTAATGTTTGCCAAGTGTGATCATCTTCTTTCAGCATTTCAGGAAAAATGAAGAGAAGGACAGAACCTGAATTTAGCAGCCCCCAAAATAAGCAGAAGAAGAGGGTGGAAGACTTGGGATTAACCCTCAGTTCTACTTCAGATGATGAAAATCAATTTAGTAATCATACGACTCAAGGTAAGGTTGGAGATCTAGTATATGCTGCTGTAGTGAATGTAAATAATAACCAGGAATTGAACCTACATCTCCTAAATCCTAATTGATAGCCTGAAGTTAAAGGGCATACTCTTTCTTTAGGAAAAAAGCTACATTATTTCTTTTCACAACCTTGAATTGGTGTGAATTTTTTAGGCTTTTAAAAAATCTTATGTAAACCTTTTTGTCTGGGAATTGTATGAATTCAGACATAGAAAATTAAATTTGAGACAGATGACATATGCATGATCCAAAGCTCTGAAGAGTCTTGTCATATTGATCTTTTCAGTCTCAGCAGTTACTTCTGGTTTGGAAACTCTCAGTAGTGAGGTGTTGTGGGTGTTATGCCATACAAAAACATAATAATCATCATTTTATTTAAAAAGAAAGAAAGAATTCAGTAGTCTTACCACATTTCTGCAGATGGGAGAAATTGAGATAAATACAAAGGGGCCTGTTGATTTGAGCTCCTATGTTGTAGGACCATGTCTTCTGCTGGCTTAGTGTGCTCTTCTGGGAAGGAGTGGAGCTGTGAGTGCTCACAGGTGTTTAGTTTCAGAAGTAAAATCTATTTCAGAGCTGACTAATTGCCTGCTTTTTCTTGGCATGTGCTTTCTCACCTGGAGCTTGGGATATACCACAGACGAGGGTGTGCCCTACACAATTGGTGTCACTGTTGTGGGACACTTTAAACTGTCCCAGGATGGTGCTTCAGGTTGCCTCACGGTCAGGCCTGCTACTCCAGAGCCTTGGGATTTCCCATAGTCATGAAGTGTTAGAGAGCCTGAACACATAAAGAAGCCTTTCCGTGTGAAAGTGGAAAGGGATGTGTGTGGAAGATGAGTGGGTTGGTTTGGGAGTAGCTGTAGTTGCAGGGTATTGTGTGTGTACCTGTCTGGCAAGGCCTGAGGTGACTGAGCACCCAGAGGTGCAGGATGTGAGAGCTGGGGTAGGGAGTGCTCTGTGCACTCAGGACTGAGCTAAAAATATTCAAACCAATCTTTTTTTCTTTCCCCCTTTGGATTATTGAGTTCATAAATGGGTCAAAATAGGCTGTAAGCCTTAGTGTTTAAGAAACAAGTTGATACAGTTCAAGGACAATATTTTAGGTAGGGTTAATTGTTAAGTAGTCTGTTACACCCTTTTTGGTTTCTGATGAAAGAAGGGAGATCAGGAAAATAAGTGATTTGGGATTAAATCTCAACTGAGCATGGCTTAGCAAATCTTTAGAACAAGAAGAGTTGTGAAGGAACTCCTTTGAGACTTACGTAGTGAGTATTGTGTTTAAAGCACATCAGGAGTCTCTAGAAAATAAGACACAGCTCAAAAGCAGGTAGCAAAGTTAACTGAAGCTGTGTAGTGAAGAAGCAGAAAGCAGTAACTGACCCTAAAGCAAAAGTCCTTTTTGAGCCTGTTTCTTTCTGTGAAAGAAAGGGAAGTGTAGCTTGTGCAACAGATGTTGGAAAATCAAGATGGGTATAGAATGCTGCAAACACAACTTGAATTATAGCCTTCCATGTTTCCCTCTAGAAGCCTCAAAGGTTGATACTGTAAAACTCTAATGTTGTAGTTATGTAGGGACACAAGTCCTGAATCTTAAAAACTGATAGCTCAGCAACAAGCACTGAGGACACATTGAAAGATTTAACTACAGTTGTATATTTCACTGTGGTGTCTTTCATTTTTACTTCACTCTCTTGTAATGGCTTTTTTTTGCTAATTTTTCAGTTGTTTCCTGTTACTTCACTGATGCTCAATTTTCCAGAACAGGAAAATACAGAGATCTGTGAGTTGAGAGATACATAGTCTGGTTTTTCTTAAATTAGACAAATGTAAGAGAAATTCAAGCCTTTTAAAGTATTATAATATCTTTCGGTTTTTCTAACACTTCTGTGGAGTTAAATAATTCCTTTTTAAGTGAAAAAAGAAAAAGATCAACTCTGCTAACAATCTCCTGTGTTATCTCAGGACAGCTTTTGTAGTTCAACTTCTCCTAGTAGTACAAAGTAGCACAGAATGATTTTTAGCACTTGGCAAACAAGGGAGGCTCAAGAGACAGAGGTCTGTTGCAGAGCATGGCTGTGCTTGCTGTGGTTTACTGCTCCTGTAGTATGACTGAGGAGGCAAATTTCAGGAAGGAAACTTGTGTCACTGCTTCATCCTCATAGTGATATTGCCCCAGGAAAAACAGAAGGGCTCATTGGGTTGTAGGGCCTCCCTCAGCACCCAGCTGGTGCAGAGGAGGCTGAGAGAGGTTAGACTATCATGATTCCTGCCCAGATCCCAGTTGCATCCTTCCTGGAACAAATAGATTTGGGCATCTCACAACTGTAGAGTACCCGTGAGGACTATACAGCTCATACAGGCCTAGGTTCTTAACAACTAGATCCCAAGGTGGAACGGGGCATAGACAGAGCTTCATTGTTTGGTGCCCATGAAGGTTCTGATGCATCAGTTTTTGGTGAGAAAGATTTGAGTGCCTGCTGTGTATGGTGGTACTTACTACCTTGATTGAACTATTGACTTAATTAAGTTTTTTTCAACCCTCTCTCAAGGTAATTTTAAAAAGATTGGTATCTTCTGACCTTATGTTTCACTTGAGTTTGTATGTATCAGTAAACTCTGGATGGGATAAACTGTCTCACTGTAGTGAACTTGGGGATCCTTACTACTGGATTGGATAGTGGAGGTCAAACTGAAGTAGAGTAAGTTTAACTTTCTCTTCTTTCTGCAGTGTTGGCCTGTGTACTTGATGTAGGTTTTTGGCTAAGTTAGGGATGCATTAGCACCTGTAGTTAGGTGTAGGATATAGCAGAAAATTTAGTATGTTTCCTCAAGGTGTAATTGTCACTATTCTCAGGAGAGAATCCTGTAGGCCTTCTCAGTTCCTCAGGGTCACTGCAGAGGTCAGGCACACTACAGTACTATTGTGGTTTTGCTGTGGCAGCTCTGGTGGTGTGATGGGGTTTGCCCAGCCCTTTGTGGGGCCTGGAATCCATTGGCTCAGAGAGGTTGTGTTGTGTCCTTGAGGAAAATGGGACGATAACCGCGTATTGGTTCCACATTACACCTGCATGCTTCCCATAGCACATTTGAGATACTAAAGTGTCCTCTGTTTGTGTTGAGAGAATTTAATGAGTCACATTGCATTTTAATATGATTACTGAGATGTCTTTCTTTCATTTTATTTTTATTTTCATTCTCACTTTTTTGTTTGTTTTCAGAGTCTTCCAGTAGCACCAGTGGGTCTGACAGTGAGAGTGATGAAAAAAGACCAGTCTTCAGCAATGAATTCAAACAAGACTCTCTTGTGGAGGGTACTTCATCTCGCTACTCTATGTATAACAGTGTCTCCCAAAAGCTTATGGTAAGTGAAAATAGTTTTGGACCAAACTATTAAGAACTTAAGAGAGCAAAGTGAAAAGATCAGTTTGTTATAAGATTCTTTGATTCTGATCCTCTTTATAGCAGGGTTCTCTGCATCTTTGAGTCATCTACTAGCAGCAGTTAGGGGAGGCTGAGAGATCTTGGCTTAAGAGGATCTGTTAAAAAAGAAAGTTGATTCATGTTCAAGGCCTAGGAGCAGGGAGGTGAATAAGAAGGGAAGGATCTCTGGGTCAGTCAGCTTACTGAGCTTGAAAAAAAAGTCCTACCATGTGTTATTTTGCAATGCTTGACTGAACAAATGCTTTTTAAGAAAGGCTGTAGCAAATTCTGTAATTGTCATTAATTTGTTTGGTCTTGGAGGCTAGCAGGTATATTTTTGTGGAATCATTACTTTTTAAGTATTTATTTCCCTTTCAAGCCATACCACTCTGCTTTATGTAGGGCTGGAAATTTCTTAGAAAGGCAGGGAATTTTGAAGGATAGTGACTGTGACAACTAAACTTTGAAAGTGACCGGCCACCCCTTGATTGCACAGTGCTAGTGTGGGAAAGAAAGTGCTTTTAAGAAGTTCTAAGAAAATGGTTGACTGTCTCTGTCTCATGGCAGTCCCAAATTTGGCAACTTTTTCCTGAGTTAAAGGCAATAGTAGGCTGTAGAAGGTAGAGTCTTTTTTGATGCATGCTTGTTTCCTGATGCAAACTTTGTCACTGTAGTATCATCAGTATCTCATAATCATGAAAGAACAGAGAAACAAAAATGTTACTTCCAAGGGCAGCAGAGAAGATGAGATGTATAGCTGTGTATTACTTGAAACGTGACAGAAAGTTTGGGACTCACTGAGGGCCTAAATGTGGGTGTCCCTTTGTTCCATGCTAGTGCTGTACTCCCAGAAGCAGGGATTGGCTGTCTTTTCGTGGTGGTAGGCCAGCTTGTTACCTGCCTTTGCCAAGTTAGAAGTTCGGTGTTCTGCTAGAAGCTGGGAAGTGCTAGCTGCTACTAGGAGAGGGAACAGGGAGTGGGAACTGCTTCTCAAGAAGGTGGAATGCTGCTGACGAGCAAGATCATAGCTCTACATGCAAAAAACTTCCTTGCTGAATTCAAAACTCAATGGGATCCAGAGGCTGAGAGTTGCTGATTGTGCCTCTTTGTAGTTAAATCCTGTTGCTGATCATTCAGAATCCGTCCATGTGCATTTTTGGCAGTGGGCAGCAGTTTGCTGATTCTAAAGGAAGACTCTGTCCTTGGAGAGATCTCTCCTGAGTTAGAAAGTGAGCTTTCAGTTGCCACAATACAGGAGCTTTTACTACTGAATCTGGGAGTCTTTTGTTTATAAGGCCTTGTAAATTTGAATATGAAGTCTGGATGTTATATGAAGTCTGGATGTGATATGAAGTCTGGTTGAATGATTTGGCAGCATTAGGTAAGTAAAAGGAAAATGGTCCTTAACTACTAGATTTTCAAAATTCTCTCGTAGAAAAACTGATGTAAAAGAGATGTGATGGCTGTTACATTTGGTGTAAGTACTTCAAGGTCTGATTCACAGCAAAGGCAATGGGAAAACACCATGTACCTTTGTATAAAACAACCTGTCAGGTGTTCTTGTGTTGTTTCTCATACAGATTGGTAACAAACAATGTTTTTCTTGTTTCTCACAGGAAGGAGTATATGGATAACATTCAAAGTGAAACTCATTAAGTCTTCTATTTCTTTACTGTCTTGTAGATGTGTGAAATTGACTGCACCCTGGCTTTTTGTTATTGTTCTCTTATTGCTAAAATTCCTAAGAGAAAAGCCTGAAAAACTAGCAGTTAATGAATATAGTTCTTTTAACCTGAGATGGGTATGTGTTTCAGGAGTAGTGTGACTTGCATTCCTCCTCTGAGTTTTATGTGAAGTTTTAACTGATACTTGAAGTGCAAGTGAATGCATGTTTACAAAAAAGAAAATCATCGCAACATGAATTTTTTCCTGTGCCAGCATCTTTATTTTATAAACCATCCATGCTTACTGAACCCAGTGATGAATGACTCCAGGCTCCTCACTGTTTCTCCCTTTGAGCTGTCTGTTCCCACATTACGGAACCTTTTGTAATTTGCTGTCATCTCTAACATCATTCTTCAGATGTATTTTTTTGGTATCCTGCCTCAGTGAAGTGAACTCACTCTAACATCCTGAAAGCCCCAACTGAGATTAAAAATGTTCAATGCCTTCAAATCACTTTTGGGTGATGTGCCATTTTTCCCACTAGTCTTTGACCTTAGCAGTAGTACATAAACTCAAGTCCACTTGCCTCAGTGTGCTCCATTTGCTCTCTTTATAGGCCAAGATGGGCTTCCGGGAAGGAGAAGGTCTGGGAAAATATGGCCAAGGCAGGAAGGATATTGTTGAGGCCTCCAATCAAAAGGGAAGGAGAGGCTTTGGGCTGACCCTCAAAGGATTTGATGGGGAGCTCAATATTGATTGGCAGGATGAGCCAGAGGTAAGTACTTCCTGGTTTGAGTACCTTTTCTGTTGCTGTGTTCAGCTAGAATTAGGAGAAAGAATGCATAAAACAAGTGTGGTTTTTTGTCTCTTTTCAAGTGTCTCTAAACTGTACTTTGAGTATTAGACTTTTGCTTTGTCTAAATTATCAGACTCTAATAAGGAGAAGGTGGTGACTTTTTTTTGTGGTGGAGGTGCTTGGGGTCTTTTTTAGTTTTAAAAATAAATAAGACATGTTTTAGTCAGGAGAAAAAAACTCTTGGGGGTTGACCCTAAAGTCATGGCATAACCCCTTATGCTAGCATTGGGAGGCAAACTTTTGGGGAGCAATTAGTTTTTACATTTTACTAGTAAAAACATATTTGGCTCTTCCCATGACTTGTGGTTGCAGCCTAGTGCCTACGAGAAGGTGGACTGGTGCCCTGAGCGTACTGCGGAGATTCCAGATGCCCAGGAGCTGAAGGAATGGATGACTGTGGGGAAGGTAATTTTTTAGATCTCAGTACTTACCAGCCTAAGACAGGACTACTCAGCCTGAAACAACTGCCACATCAAATAGTTGTAGAATAGCCTAGGCTGTGAACAACCTCTTGAGATTGCTAGTATAGCTTCCTGCTTAAAGCAGATCCAACTAGATCAGGTTGCTCAAGGCCTTGTTTGGTCGAGTTTTGAGTATCTCCAAGGATGGAAACTTTACAACCTGTTTGGGCATCTGTTCAGTGTTTAATAACTCAGTTGCCAAATGAAAACTTCTGTATGGCTAATTGGTGTTTTTTTATGTGGCTTGTGTCCATTGTTTCTTGTCTTGTCACTATACATCCTTGGGGATCTAGGTCAGTCTTTTCTGTCTCCTGCTGTTAGGTACATGTCCCATTGTTAGGTACAGCAGTAAGATCTCTTTTCCTCCATTCTGAACAAACTGTTCTCAGTTTTCTCTCATACACCAGATGCTTCTTCACCCGTGTCACTTTGGTGGCCCTTTTGCTGGTTTTGCTCCAGTGTGTCTGTTCTATTACTGGGTAGTGCTAAACTGGATGCAGTATTACATAGGTGGTCTCAAAATGCCTAATGGGAGAGTAAGTCCTCAGCCTGATTACCATGCTTTTGCTGATACAGCCTAGTATGTGTCTGGCAGCCTTCATTCATTACTGGTACGTGCTGCATTCTGAAATGACAGATACCATGTTTGCTAATTGCTATCTGTTCTTGCCCTGTTCCAGAGGAAGATGGTGATTGAAGATGAAACAGAGTTCTGTAATGAAGAGCTTTTACACAACGTCCTGCAGTGCAAGGTGAGCCCCCTCTTTCAAGAGGAACTGAAATTTTGGGGAAGCAAGTGAAATAAATAATTGAAGAGGACTGAGTAGTTAACTTAGATGATTGACAAGAGCTCAGAATGTCCTCTTTAACTTCTATGTCACTGGGATGTTCCATCATCCTTGTTCTTACTATCTGTTCAGCAGCCTGTTTGGAACCTCAGCCTTCTAAGAGATTGTCTTGGTTCAGCTCCATCTGGCAATTAAGCGCCTTGCAGCTGCTCACGCACTCCCCTACAGCATGACTGGGGACAGAATGGGAAGGATAAAAGTGAAAAAAACTCATGGGTTGAGATAAAGAGAGTTGAATAAGTAAAGCAAAAGCCATTCAATGCAAGGAAAGCAAAACAAGGAATTAATCCACTACTTCCATGGGCAAGCAGGTGTTCAGCCATCTATCTCCAGGAGAGCAGGGCTCCATCACCTGTAAGGGTTACTTGGGAAGACAAAAGCCATAGCTCAGAATGTCCCCAGTTTTATATACTGAGCGTGATGGGATATGGTATGGAATCTCTGTTTGGACACTTGGGGCCAGCTGTCCTGGCTGTGCCCCCTCCAAACTCCACAAGAGTGCACCCCCAGCCTACCTGCTGGTGAGCCAGTATGAGAAGCAGAAAAGGCCTTAATGCTGTTCAAACACTGCTCAGAAATAACAAAAACATCTCTATATGATCAACACTATTTCCATCACAAATCCAAAATGTATCTCTATACTAGGTACTAAGAAGAAAATTAACTCTACCCCAGCCAAAAGCTGCAGAGAGATGATTGAAAACAGTCGTTTCTTCTTAGTCCGTCTGAAAAAGGCTGAAGGCTTGAATAAGCTAAGGAAATAAGCTCCTCTTCTTTTCTTGTGTGCTCACTCTTCCCTTCTAGATTTTATCATGCCTTTGTAAATTGCAGTAGAGTGTGAGCGTGTATGTATGTGAAAGAAATACCTTTGTGTGGGACTGCTTTAAGGTGGCTAACCACATTATCAGGCTCTGGAGCTATCAGTACAGAATTCTTCAGTGTCACTAAATTTGCTTAAGAGCTGAGGTGGCTTAGAAGAAGAGCAAATACCATTATGTGATGGAAAAACATTTCGTGTTGGTGAACCAAATCCTGCATGGAGTTTGCTGTCTAAGGAGAGAGAAGCAAGAAGACAGGAAATGCTGGTGCCTGCCTATCCCTCCAGCCTGTGCCAGGTCCAGCTGAACTTTGTTTCTATTTGTGCAGAGTGTATTTGATGAGCTGGATGGAGAAGAAATGCGTCGAGCCCGAACAAGGTCTAACCCCTATGAGATGATCCGCGGAGCTTTCTTTCTGAACAGGTTTGTAGAACGTCTGGTAGTGTAGTCCCTTTCCCATTTATGTCCACTTTTAGCTGTGGGAGCCAAGGATGGAACTTAACAAGGCCCTGTTTATGTGTTCACAGGGCTGCAATGAAGATGGCAAATATGGACCATGTCTTTGACTACATGTTTACAAACCCTAAAGACTACCATGGGGTGAGTGCCTCTGATTTTCAAACAGCAGTGCTTTCTCAGAGAATGTGGAAGGTGGGAAGAAAGGAGAATCCCTAGGATACTAGCTGGAAAAATGAGAGATTTGTCTGAGTAGTGCAGTTTATGATGTATGTGGTTTGACTGATGGGAGCTGTTATGGGTCAGTAGAATTTCCTCAGTTTCCTTTTGCAGGTGCCTTTGATAAAGGAATATGATGCAGAGCTGCTCTATTTTGCTGATGTGTGTGCTGGTCCTGGAGGCTTCTCTGAATATGTGTTGTGGAGGCGGAAGTGGCATGCGAAAGGATTTGGCATGACCTTGAAAGGACCAAATGATTTTAAACTGGAGGACTTTTATTCTGCTTCCAGTGAGCTCTTTGAACCTTATTATGGTACGTAGTGCACACGTGAGTGTTACGTGATGTTTTTGCTTATGCTGCAGCTGCTGTATTAGTAGCAGGGCTGGTATTGATACCAGCATAGGAATCTAGGAGAAGCCTAGAGAATTGTTTTGCAAGGTAGAAGGGGTCTGTCATTGGAGAAAAGGATTGACAGTGGTGACCTTGCATATCAAGTCATTTTTCTGCACTTATTACCAGTCTGACCTGGGAATGTGTTTCACTGTAGTAGTTGATACTTGAATACTTCGCTTATCTGAACACTGCAGGGTGCTGTAAGATTGCTTGGCAATATTTTTCCCACTGATCTCAGCCTGAAACACAGTGAATGAGATGACTTATCATAGAATTATAGAATTGTTTGGGTTGGATGAGACCTTAAAAATCGTCTAGCTCCAACCCCCCTGCCATGGACAGGGACACCTTCCACTAGACCAGGTTGCTCAAAGCCACATCCATTATCGCCATGAACAGAGACTGGGTATCCACAACTTCCCTGGGCAATGCATCCTAGTGACTCATCACTCTGAGTAAAGAATTTCTTGCTAATGTTTAATCTAAATGTACCCTCTTTTAGTTTAAAGCCATTATCCATTGTTCTATCACTACACTCCCTGATAGAGTTCCCCCCTCATCTTTCCTGTAGCCCACTTTAGGTACTGAAGGGTGCCTAGACTCCCTAGAGCCTTCTCTAGGCTAAACTGCCTCAGTGTTCTCAACCTGTCCTCATGGGAGAGGTGCTCCAGCATCCTGATTTGCCCAAAGATCAATTAGCAGAGCCAGAGATAGAAACATCATTTGCCTGACTGTCAGCATACTTCTATATCAGTCCTCCCTGGCTGTGCTCTGATAATTGATTATGGGCTCTTAGTAAAGATAAATAAAACAGATTTGGGCTAGAGGCTGTATCTGAATCACTGTGACTAAGTGAGCTGCTTAATCCAAGGAGGTTTATTAAGATAACATATTTTACCTTGCTTTGAGACAGACTAAACAGGTGTACACAGACAATTGCTGCATTTCACCTCATGGATGGTAACCTGTTATCTTGGTGATATGTTTAAGCCCTCTATCTGCCTCACCATTAGGATTAGGAGGGGAAATTCCAGGATTGCTAATATTCGTGCTTCTTATTTCAGACTGTATAAAAGAAACTGGAAGATGATTGTCTGGTAGAGAAAAGGGTTTGCTTTGCAATTGTTGTGCCTTGTGTGGTTTTTTTTTCTCTCCACTACTGACTTGTTGGCTGCCACTAGACACCTGACCATGAGCTCTTAGAGAGTGGTTAGTTGTAGCACTTAAGGATTAGATCTTAGTTAAAGTGAAGGTTCATGGCAAGGGCAGCAAGGCAGATAAACACATTGTTTTAATGGTTGCAGTGTTTGGATCTTCACAGCTCACTGCAAACTGGTATTATGGAGAGGAGCAGATATCTGGAGAAATTATTAGCCCAGCCGCAATGATTTTAATTCATTTTCTTGATCCCTTTCTGTTATGCGGTAAAGTCTAGTGAGATGTGTACAGACTCCCTTCCACTGATGAGAGGGAAGTAGCCTGCCATGATATTTGTGTTGTGAAGAATGGTAACAAATTCCAGTGTCACTTCATTTACTGACAGGATGGTTGGTGAGAAATTTATTTACCAAAACACTATCACATGTCCTGGGCTCTTCTGCTTTCTAGTCCTCCAGTTGAGTTACTAGAAGCAGTAGTTGTAGAAGATTTATAGGCACTAATACCAAATAGAAGTTGAGACTTCCTAAAGGCAGAATTGGTGAACTCTAGAACACCTTAGATCAGCTTTCTAAAACACCAGCTGGGGGACAATGTAGCTCTCTTTAGAAAGAGCCATATGGGAAAACTGTATGAGTATTTGTGTACAAACCCTATGTCTCTTTCCCTACTCCTTTTATAAACTTGTTCATAGATTTTTTTGCAGGGTTGTTTTTTTGAAGTCCAAATTACATTGTGTTTGGAAATAGACTATTACATTTCTTTGGAGTGATTTGAATTCTTAGTAGAAGGTTACAAATGCACAGTATAAATAATTTTACCTTGTCTGTAATAACATGTTTTTAACAGGTGAGCTGTACAGGGAGATTGAATCTTACATTTTCAGTAGGTTCAGCTATGTGTCATTCCTACTTGGATGAGAATATGATGTTGTCATATAGTCTTTTGTCTTTTGCTGAGGCTAATGTGCAACTCATCATTTGAGCATGGTTATTATATGGCTTTGTTTTGGCCTGACCACACGATCTGAATAATTTTCCTAAATGAAAAAGCATCTTTGGTGGTGAACAAGGCACTTTGTTAAAGTTTATTTGCCTATCAAGGTCTTTGTAATTTCTCACTAAATATTGATTGAATACAGTAGATCACGTGCACATAGTGATCTTTTGTTTGTACTTGCAAACTTTTTAGTGATTGTCTCCTTTTTTTTTTCCTTAGGAGAGGGTGGGATTGATGGAGATGGAGACATCACTCGATCGGAGAACATTACTGCTTTCCAGAATTTTGTTTTGGATAATACTGATCACAAGGGAGTGCATTTCTTAATGGCTGATGGGGTTGGTAAATTTCTTTTTCTTCCTGCACTAAGGACCAAAACTGATACCCCAGTCTGCCTACAGTAGGGTATTTGACTTGTGTTTGTAGCTATAATGTGAAATTCTTCCAGGCTTACCATGCAAATTCCTGGTGTCAGTTCTTTTACCTCAAAGAAACAGAAATTATCATGATTTCATGATTTAGTTCCACAGAATCCTTTGCTTGACCAACAGATTTGTGGAGATACTAATCACATGCTATGTGCTTTGCAGGGTTTCTCAGTGGAGGGTCAGGAGAATCTGCAAGAAATCCTAAGCAAACAGCTCATGCTTTGCCAGTTCCTTACAGCACTGTCCATTGTCCGGACAGGTATGTTTTGTCCATTAATCTTCTTCCTTCTCTAAGGTGTGGGTGGCACTGTGGAATGTTTTCTACAACTTTTATTAATGTACCTTGAAATCTGCTCTGCTGTGAGGCTGTTGCACAGAATTGAATGTGTGCACGTAAGTCCTGAGATGGTTGTCACAAAGCTAAGAGAACTGGTCAGAAAAAAAAGATTATCTGTGTTTATTTTGCTTTTAATTAAAAGCATGAGGTAAAATGCATTAATTTAAACCATTTAATTTGTGGGGTTTTGTAGCTGTCTTGGGGTAAGGTCATCTAGTGTGATAACTGGACAGTATATCTGAGTTTTATGGCACTAGCTGGACCAGCTTCCTGAATACTCTAGCTGATTGGAACAGAGTGGTCTTTATCCAGTTCATCCTTTCCTCTAATGGCTAAAGGCTTTTCTCCTTTAAATCTGCCATCTGTGTGATCAGAACAAATGATGCCTCACCCTCTCTTAGCTGTACCTCATTATTGCTAAATGATTGACATTACAGCTGTATCTGATTTTGATGGCTCCTCTTTTCCACTGAGTTCAGTTAGCCTTTGGCACTGATATAGAAGACATGGTAACAGAATGATAATTTTATCTTGTGCCCTTTGTTTAGAAGAACCTGAGGCAATGATCTACTTACCAGTAGTCTCAAATGTGATAGGATAAAAGGGGCAGCCTTCTTTAAGTCTTTCCTATATGGGTAGATGATAGTTCTGTAAAACTGCCTGCTTTCTGCTTGGGGAAATTGGGAATCTTCTTTGAAGGTGAGGGGCAACATTGAGTTTTTTCTCTCTAGAGGGCAAGTTACTCTGTTTAGGTAACATCTGTTAGTCTTCTCATCTAGCCTGAGGTTCCTTGTTGCATATATCAGGACTCCTCTTCCATGGAGGCTTTGGGATAGCATGCTGCCATGCCATGGAGCACAGTTTGGGTCTGGAAGGGAAGGATGGGGTTAGATAGAAGGTCTGCTTGTGAGACAGCCTACATACTGATTTGATTGTGGTCAAGGGAATGCTTTTCTCTCTTTGCTGCAGAGACATGTGGAAGATGTTTCACGAAGCCTTGCTGGCCCACTACATAAATGTGTTCTAGATGCAGTTTAATTGTACAAAAACACTGTTTCTAGTTCTGCAGAAGAATTGAGGTGCCTGGTATCTCCTTGTTTCTTTATAATCTGCTGCCATTGGTGTACTTGCTCTCTTTTTTCCAGGAGGACATTTTGTCTGCAAAACCTTTGACCTGTTTACTCCATTCAGTGTGGGACTTGTTTATCTGCTGTACTGCTGCTTTGAGAGAGTGTGCATCTTTAAACCTGTGACAAGCCGCCCTGCTAACTCGGAGAGGTGAGGTGCTTGAGCATGAGGGACTGCTAAAGAAAACCTGTCCTCTAAACACAGTGATAGATGGGTTTGGGTAAGCATAGGGGAACCTTTGTGACCTGCCTCAATTAGCAGCTGTCTTGGAGGATGAAACATTTTAGATGTTTAGCAAATTATGGACAAGGTAAAGATGATATTTGCCAAATTGCCCTTATGGGAAGGAAACTGTGGAATTGGATATATAACAAATTCTGTTTTGCCTGAAACAGCTATGGTTTCAGTGAAGCCAGAGCATATATGAGAGGCTGGACATGAGCTGACAATGTGCACTCACAGCCTCAAAAGCCAGTTGTATCCTGGGCTGCACTGTCTTAAGTTTAAAAGACAGATACCCG
>WBMZ01010364.1:0-45964 GCA_013400975.1 Atrichornis clamosus
TTTTTATTTATATTTATTTGAATTTATTTATATTTTTGTATTTATTTACTTATGCCTATTTTAATTTATATTTAGGAAGAAATTCTTTACTCTGCAGGTGGTGAAACACTGGAACAGGTTGCCCAAGGAGGTTGTGGATGCCCCAACCCTGTCAGTGCTCAAGGCCAGGTTGGATAAGGCCTTGAGCAACCTGGTCTAGTAGGTGTCCCTGTGCATTGCAGGGGACATGTTGAAACTAGATGGTCTTTAAGGTCCCTTCCAACCCCTTTACATTTTATAATTCAATGATTCTATGATAATGGTATAATTTAGAAATAGTTTCTCATATACTCGAATCATTCTTATATATACTTCACTGATATATTGTGAAATATTCCTGAATACACCAGTAACTAATATATGCCAAACCAGTTACTATCATCAGTGTAAGAATGTGATTGATTTAGCTCAAATTCTGCTTTCAAATTCTCTTTCACTTGCTTTAACAGATATTTTTGAGAAGTTGATATGTTCTGCTCTTTATCTGGATTTACTTCTTCCTAGTTTAAATTATCTAACTCAATGCAACTGGAGAAAAGTGAAGGAAACCAACCAAACAAAAAAATCTCAAAAAAACACACATCTGTCTGAAGATACTCAATTTCATTCTTATTTGTAAATGTGACCATATGCTCAGTTTAAGGAATAAGACTGTTTTCCAAACATATTTCTAATTTACCTGGGGGATTTTCTTAACAAGGTAGGATTTTTCTTTAGCTGACCAGACAATTATTTTCTACAATAGGTGAAGGCATTTTATTAATTTTCACGAACTCTTCTGGGAACTGAAAACTATTAGTCCAAAGCTGATTTGTATTTTTTAATGTGATGTTATCAGATGTACATGACAGGAATCAGTTGATATTGCAAATGTTCTGCTTTTCGTGCAATAATCTGTGCATGCACTATTATCTTGAAAGGTTTAGTAGGAATGAAGTTCTCATTAACCAAATAAATAATTGCATATAATGAGAAAGAAGATGAAAAACAAAGAGTGACAAACTGCTAAGAAAATGTAGACTCTTATACTGGCATAATGAAATAAAGTCATTTGTGCCCATTTTGATTTTGATGTAGAGAATTGTAATAATTTATTGTGTTAGCTTCCAAATTATTTTTTTTTCAATAACAACAGCCATGAACCATGACCGGTCTTTGTCTTACAATAAAAACATTAGCGTGTGTTGCAGAAGTCTAATTCCATCCGATTTTTCCTACCATTTCTTTGGCAAACATGATGATGACGGGTTTATTTTTATCCCTTTACTGCTGCACCAAAGCAGTTTGGTGAATGATATCACAGCTGCTTTATGTTATGACAGGCTCTTTCTGTAGGAACAAACCTATGGAATCATTTTTCAGGGTCTTATGTACAGGCAGCTATATATGTGACATATTGCCACAGAAATCTTCAGAATTAAATCAAATCTGCTTTAATAATTTGTAAAGAAATTGCATTAGCTGACTTTTTCTCAGTTCTGAGTTTATCCCTTCAAGAGTTAGCGCTTCCAAGCAGTAGATCAGCATGAGATAGCTGCTAAGTGAGTTTCTACAAAGCATCGTGACAAGGACAATATAAGCCCATCTTAGGGGAAATGCAATGGAGGTACCATTCCATGCTGCCTCTCTCTCTTTCTGCCACGGTCCCTGCGCTCTGTTATTCTGATGAGAAGCCTAGCCACACCTCCCTTCAACAACTGACTGTAATCACATTTTACGTGCCTTTTCTGACGGGCACGGAGTCCAGGCTGTTAGAAGGTAAGTAGAGAGACATGAGCCTCTTGCAGAGCATGCCCAGCTGTTGCTTCCTGGGTAAGGTACGGGCTCCAGGTCAAGCACCTCTGCTCAGCTCAGGCACAGCAAGCCACAGAGAAAGATGTGCCCACTAACAAGTTAGGTGCTGCAGCAATGTGGTATTCCCACAGTAGAAAGAGAATTTTTATCATCATACATTTTTTTAGCACAAGGCATCTGGAGTTAACATTTGTTGTATAGGTCTTGCCAAAATATTAAGGGAGAATAGGCCTACTAAAACTTATACAGTGAGACCTGAATAAGTTTATGCTGTCTGCTTTTTGAGCTATTTCAGTGCAAGCCAACTCAGAGAAGAAAATCATGTGAGGCAAAGTTGAAGGGCTCAGGAAAAAACAGCTCATTTCATTAGTACTACATATATATAACAATGTTCAGATGCAACCTTGCTAGCACAAATGATCTTATCTAACCAGACTTGAATTCAAGTGTCTTTAAAAAGATTTTACCCTTTTTTCCCCCAGAATTATAACCTTTCAAACATGTATATACCATGCCAGACACCCACTTTTTAACCAAGTAATTTCAGATTTCCTTTTGCTATTGGAAAACAGAAATAAACTTAGATATATATGAAAAAAATGTTAAAACCAAAAAGAATTCAAAGTTTCCAGATGGGTTCAAATTCAGTTCATGTGTTCATCTAAACTGTGTATGTTATCCTACCCTATGATTTGGATCAGTCCAGTGGCAGAATTATTAGAAAAATATGACTTAAGTTCAAGTGTTGATAATTTTTCATTAAACATATAAGTCACACTTATTAATAAGTCTTACACAATATTTCAGAAAAAAAAATTTTACAATATAGTCATGCTTAGTTTTTTAATCTGAGAATAGAAATTTAAGGTAGGTTAAAATACTAATGCTTTTAATGCACTTCAAGAGAAGAAGATCAGAATTAATTTTTCAAAATTTACACAGGAATCAAATAAGACATGAAAATTTATAGATTTCATATACATATTGTGCAGGAGTAATAAACAATAATTCATACATTCAGCTTTCAAAACACAACATTTACATTTCAAGAAAATTAATATGTACAAATTGGTTTGGGTTTATTTATTTGTTTGTTTGTTTGTTTGTTCTGCAGGCCAAAGGTAAGGACAGAATCGAAAAATGCTAATAGCAGGAGGTTGTGTGTGTTAGATTTACTCCAACACAACAGAGGACCTACAATAATTGGATTTGTATAATTACATGCTCACTCCACTGTAGCCAGCAGACTACCTTAGACCGTGACCTCTAAGCAGTGATAGTCCCTCTGTGTGCTCCGTGCATCCTCGGAACGTGATGAGTTGTCCTGTTCTTACACATTCATTCAAGGTTACCTTGGCAACCCCTTGATAAGATGGTTCCATAATGTCTGTCCAGCTTTTTTCACTATAGCATGAGTTTATAGACTAGACAATTTCAAAATGTCTTTTCCCCCTAGGGCCTGTAGCCTCAATACAGATTTCTTCCTGTCTTAATAACAAACTTTCTAGTCTACTTGCTAACAAATCTGTGTGTTTTATGGTGCTACTTCCCATGTGTATGCAGACATTGACTCAACTGCTCTGTATTTTACTGAATTCATTTACTAAATACTTATTTTTAAGCTTATGCGACAATAACTTTCTACGGACAGGGTTGTCTCTTTTCATTTTCTTTCTAAATTCTGCGTGACCTTAGTGTTCATTCAAGCAAAAATATTAACTAAAGTTTAAGGAAGACAGGGATGCCAAAGGTACAGATTTGTTTTATATTGAATTGGTATAATAATATTATTAAAGAATATAATTCCATATATTGGCATATGGGAGAAAATTTCAAAGATACTGTTTTCTGATGCAATGTCTGAAACTAAGCAGCTGAAGAGAGGAGAGAAAGAGAGACTGTATAATTGTCATCACTGCGGGAAAGAATTCTCCGTGAGCCCCAACAAAAGTACAGACAAGACACAGATCATGGGTGCTGGAACGCCAAGAAACATAGTTGGAGATTGTACCTTTTTAGATACCAGATAGTACACTTTGAGATTTTTTTTCTTTGAGTCTTCTGTGGTTGCTGATGAAGGTCCAATTCACACTGCAGGTATAGTAGCACAGGAGTCCATTACCAGACACAGGAGAAATTCACTGAAAAACCCCCCAACTGTGCTGCTTCTATTTTTACATCATGTTTATGCTTTCAAATACTTCTATATTCATGGAGGTTAAAGCCTTGCAAACAAAATTATTCTAGCCTGTCACAGACCTGCCTGATCAGTCAGGCAAATCCAGCAGTGCCTGTAGACTGACCCAGAATAAACTTTAGAGTTGGCATTTGGCAGCTTTTTCAGTGAGATCTGGCATAGCTGCTTCAGTTCTCAGAGAAAATGGGATTATTCAGGTTGAGGATGAGGGGATCCTTAGAAAAGTGAGTCTATATGGGAAAAAGTAAAATATCATATACTTCCTATAGACAGTGAGAAAAGTATTTGCAGTTGCTGTTTCTGTGAGCTGTTTCTTTCAGAAGCTGGTCAGCCACAAAATTTCTGTGGCAAATAATTTTGATCATATAACTTTAAAATACTTCCATTTTCACTTTTTCTGACCTACATGAATTACTCTTGCTATTATGTTCGCTCATCTTTGAAGTACCGCTTATACCATTTGGTTTGTCCTACATGATAAAAAGGGGAAGAAATAAGACACTCGATAAAATGTGAACTCTGGACATAAAAGGAGATAATACAGTAAAGAATTTTAATGGTTTTTTATAATTCAGGGTCTTGGACATTCTCTTTAGCATGCAATTTTCAACTCTAAGAATATCTAAATCACTGTATGCTGAAGTCAATTTGTCAGGACTGAAAGCACTGGGTGATGGGTCAAGGTGAAGGTTCAATTGGAACATTTAAATAGAGGTGAAGAGAGAAATATTCTTTTTCTCCTCGTTCATTTGTTGTTTAAAAGAGGCTGATAACTCTATGTTGCTGTGAAACTTAGAGGAGAACAGTATGAAAACCTTGCATTGCAGTCTTCTGAATTTTGAGCATGTTTACTTCATATAAGCATGGGTTTTTTTGTGTTTATCTTATTACATAATCTTTCCTGCTTTAAAGTCAGAAAGGCTCACCAGAATTAATGATTTTACTCTCACAATTCTCAAAAAAATAAAACAGTTGTATGTTTTATTTTTGATACAGAAAGAGAACAAAGTCTTTTTATTTTGCATTACAAAACGTAATACAAAAATATTAAACAAGCTCTTTCATAGTCACTCAACTTTGTGTTCATAAAGTCATCATTAATTTAAGTCCCAGAGCAACTTGAATGGCCATTGTCACAAAAGGTATAGTTTTCCCTTTTAATAATTACAATTCTGTATGTGGTACTCAGTTGTTTTAGCAAATTAGTAAAGTGTTCATTGTCTTCTTTTTCTCCTTTTTCTTTTTGACATGATAATTTACTAGCATTATATTTTCTTTTTATTATTGACATGCAGAAGCTGATTTTCAGCTTCCTTTTAACAAAAAAACCATCCCTCCAGGGATGTATTTAAATTTTTTTTTTTTATTTTAATGCCTCAGTAATCATTTGACAAGTTGTAAAGTGGGAGTTGAGAAGTGCTGAGGCTGACAAATTCTGCTGTAAAATTAAATGTGTAAGAAATTTCAGTGTGTGGTTTGTAAGGAGAGAAGGATGCTTGGGTACTTGAAATAGACTAGGTGAAGCTACACCCACTCAAGTGCACTAATATGGTGAAGTGCCCCAATGAGGAACTAATTTCTCTGTGCTGAAATAAGAGACAAGCTAATTTAAGGACAAGGACTACAGGATATCAAGCCTACATTAAAGATTTCAGGAGCCTGAACAAAAGACATATTAGAGCTTGAATTCAATGTTTTGACCTGAGGAGGTAATCTAGATAGATTCAAAACTTAATGCAACATGCATCTTATCACATCCTGCATCTCTGAATCTGCTGCAAAGCCAGCACTGCTGGCTTTTTGGTTTTAGAGCTGGCTCAATGAGCAGCACACTCTGCTGTATTGCACAGACACGGTCTACCTTCACTTTGAGATCTCCTAGAAAATCTACAGTCAAAAGAAAATGAGACTTTCAAGGTCAAAGCAAAAAGTTTTGTGGATTCTAGTTAGTCATCCTATCCACAGGTAGTTTTAGCACTTTTAAGTTTGTTTTTTTAAACAGCTAGAGAAAATGTTTCAGGCTCAAATTTTCTAACATTACACTTGCAAACTGGGACTAGTGAACTTCTAAGTTTTTTTCTGGTGGTGCATATCTACGATTATATGAATTTGAAAAAACCTGACGAATCCAGAAGCCTTTGGTCTTGAACAGATCAAGATAAAGATTATTTATGAAATGCTTTCAGATCTGACTAGATAAGATATATATTATGGAAAATAAAAGCTAATAATTATCTACTGTTTATAGTAAGCATACAAATTTTTGTGCCTGTGCATCAATCTCGGTAATCTCTAAACTTATGCATACTACACAGAATTGTCCTTTTATCAAGACATCTGGTTCTGTTAATTTCACCTTGAAGTATTTTACAGTAGTCTTTGTTATGATATCAGAACAGAATCCCAGGTCAAAAATTTCTGAGTTGCTTGATGTAGGCTTGAAATTTTATCTACAAAGACCCACACAAACTATTCTGTTTTAATCATTCCAGTTTCCTTCCAGCACACTGGAAGTGTACCAAAGTCTTTTAACTTGGTACATTTTAACTTTATCTTAAAACACTTATTTACCAGATGGAGGTGTAAAAAGAAATTGAGTTAACTTGAAAAAGGAGAAAATAATTTATTAAGAAATGGAAATGCTTTTTAAAATTTATTTCATAGTTAAAAAAAAAATAAAGGCACACTTTGTTGAAGAACTATGTTTTAATTCAGTTATTTTATAGTAGTGGGAAGAAGATACTTTAGTTGTAAACATGAACTTTCCTGTTAGCAAGTCTGGTATGATGTGCTCTAACAGGTGACCACCATATCTTTATCCTCTTTTGTACTTTTTATCCCTGAAACATTTCCAGCTTTGCTTTCTGTGCAGAACTCTGAACTACCTTCTTAATCGAGTCTGATGGAGCAAACCTGTATGGTCTATATGGAGCAAGAGTTTATAGATATCAGAGTAACACCATTGAAAAGATAATTACTTCTCCACCAAAAAGACAGTCATAACTTGACAAAGGAAGAATAAGTTGCTGCAGTTAGTTTTATTTACCTCAGAGTTCACATATATTCAAAATGACTCTTCACATTTCTTGTAAAGACACAGATTTGTTCTACATAATTTCAAGGCCAAGTCTCTTCCTTCCAAAGCAGAGCAGTGGTCAGAGAAATTGTTCTTATAGAAAATTTTAACATTTTTTCAGTTTCCAAGCTATGTTCAGTATAATTTATTTTTGGTTTTGTGCTCCCACATTATTTTCAGTTGTAATCATGAATGCAACTCAGAATATTCTCTACAAAGCTCTTGGTCACAGAGCAGCCAGTCTGGCAAACTATCTAGTTCAGTAGATGGGACCTGAGATTCTTCATCACCCCATCTGTGCCACTAAACTGGCAGAACTTCAAGGACTTTCTAAACTGTACTCTTCAGATTTCTCTGAAATCAGAATTAGCAAAACACACTGTCATAGTAGAATGCTTTCAGTTTGCCAAACTGACAATTCTAAAATTACCCTCTCAATCATTTATTATTTTTAAATTTTGCATCCTTTCCTGTCAAAGTTAATCTGGTTAAACTAAGTTCTAGCCATGCTAGAACAATGCTACTTAGTTATCATGGCTATTCAGAAGAAAAGCAGAATTAACTTCTCTACATTTATCTTTGTGCAATTTTCCAAATGTTGGATACAGACACACAAGTATGGAAAGAGGAAGCAGAGGCTGTATGCATGCAACATGCCTCTTCCAGACAGAGGACTAGGAGGAATTAAGATGGAACCAGAGTTCTTGCTTCCCCTTGAGACTTTCTGTTTGTGGAGGGGTGAAAGCCACCAGCATGCTCTCTAAATGGCAGAAGTTACTATGATTTCTGTTTCCTTTCAAAGAGGGGTCCAGAAACAGCTCGTGAAATGATAGGCCATCCATAAGATATAAGAGTAGCTCTTTGCATTGATCTTCAAATAAAGCTATCAGTAAAAGAGATTGTATATGGAATATAAACCCAGATTAATTTTGAATAAGTTAATGTAAATAAAGGTTAAGATTCAGAATGGTTTACTAACTTCAAAACTTGGGAAAGCAGAGTTTCTTAGATGTAATTAAATTATATTACCACAAGACTAGAAGACAAGATATTTTCCTCTGCCTTTCTAAATCAATAAAATTAGACACAAGAGAAGAAGAAAACAAAACCTCAGAGTCATGAGGTTTTTATTGTAAACATTTTTTGATGTTCAGTGTTTCTAATGACCTCTATAAAAATAGCAAGGCACAGCTGTCTGATATCTGGTCCACTTGTTATTATTACATAGAATCAAGTACATCCTCTTCTGTTCTGCCCTTGACATCTTAGTCCATTTAGCTTATTTATTTACCTCTGAGGCTCTCATGCTTTTCAAGTTCTGGCAAAATGCTGTGGAGTATATTCTATTGTTGTCCTTTTGTCAAGCAGTACCTGGTATTGTGGCCTTTTAGAGGCAGCTTTCTGATGGAAGCAAAAGTAGTGGCATGGAGATCTATTTAGTTTGTTTATTTATAGTCTCTGTCCTTGAGTTGCTCCACTGTAGGTCAATGACACAGGAAAATCCCATCTTTCAGGACTCTCAGCTCAGATATCAACAACAGAGCTCTGAAAATTATCTCTAATTAAAACTTCATGGAAAAAAGCAATTTCTTCCCCCTTTTGCCAGAATGCACACTAAGAAATGGTGTCATACAAGTGACAACTAAATGACAGTTCTTCAGCTGAAGTACAGAGCTTACATAAATTTTAAAAAATGTAAAATCATGTATAAGATTTCCACCTGACAATTCTCACATGAAAATTATTTTCTCACTACACAGCCTTACTTCATATGTCAAGAGTTCTCAACCAAATAACCTTGCTAGAAGTATCAGAATGAGAACTCTGGAGGAAAGAGCCATGACCAGAATCTAATCACTCAGTCACACCACTTATGTGGTAAGAGATACTCAGAGGTTTGTCTGTGCAAAAAACTGAAACCTTGTTTTACTAAAGGTAAAAAAAGACCTTTTCCTATTGCCTACAGATATCCTTAGTCTTCTAAGGATATATTCTTCCATGGATATGATTAATGTCAATTAGATGGTCACTTAGAGAACATTCAGCCTTTGATGTAAGACTGGATTTACTCTGGAATAATATATATATTATAAATTTCCATTTTCACATGCAAATATACACAAAATATTTTCTTTCTCCTGATTCTTGGTTTCTTTTGTCTCTTAATATTTCACCAACTAAACACTTTTTTCAATGCGTCAATCTGCATCCATAACAGAAACATTCAGTCAAGCTACTTTTTCACCTTATTGTAAACCCTGCATCTCATATGTCCTTTTTTCTTACTCCTTTTCCAGTACTATATGGAGAAGTTAAAGCAACACCAGACAAGCTCACATCTGAAGCTCCAAAGGTGATGCTATAAAAGGTGTTTATCAAGTGCAGGGGTGCAGTCACCTGCCACCCATGAAGAGTGACTTACATCCACCTTGGCATTTCCATGCTCGCCTACAGTGATTAATGACAAGAAGAAAGATAAGGAAGAAAGGGTTCTTTTTACCTCTACTTCTCCCTCACAGATATCATGTATTCTCTGTCAACTGTAATACAGGTCCAATTTAATCCATAGGAAGAAAAAAACCAACAAACCTATCCTCTCACGTTCTCTTAGATGAAAATATGATCTTCTAAATGGTCTAGAAACTATAGATATTTGAAAAACTGCACTTTAATCCATCTCCCCGTAAAATAGAGGCCTCCTCTTGAGCCCACTGGAGTCAGTAGAAAGATTTAGATTGAATCCAATAGGATTTGGATGAATTTTTCTAAGAGTACACGATTCATCTCACTTCTCTTATTAGCTCTTCAGGTTGCTGCAGTATTACTGAAAATTCTCACCTACAAATAAAGAACAAGTCTACACAGCAAACCAATTAATTTCAAAATTACCTAGGGATTTTTTAATTCAGTGCTTTATTTATGAGATTGTTTAGACTAGAACTTATTTTCTTTCACATAATCACTGAACATGCAAAACTGCTAGACTTTAACTCAGTTTCTGTGAGCATCACTGCATGCGAGAAAGTGCTACATGAAAATGTTAGGCCATGTGCAGAAAGCTCTTCAGGGAGGTAGCTGACTTTGCCACACAACTATTTTAAAGCGATAGTTCAACAGCTTAAAGCGGCTTGTTAACATATTATTTTTAAGTCAAGCCTTTAAGACATTTTGCTTATTCTCAGCTAAAATGACCTATTTTTGCTTATTTATGGGCCTATTTAATGGCACAGTAGAACCACAGCCACTCTTAGCTGTCTTTTTCCCGGGAGTCGTAACAGGTTACTTCCTCCTCAAAGCGAAATGGCCAAGATGCACTTCACCAGCTGTCTGTTTGTCACCTCTCATATGATCTCATCACCAAGCTAACCAACACCTGAGACTATATCGAGTTTTGGCCACAGAACACTCATGTGGGACAGGGCCATACCACTTCAGCGACACTGAGAGCCATGCCTGCGCCTCACAGCCCAGCTTGGTCCCAGCCGGAAATCCCATTCCAGAACCTGCAGGGTCTCCTACACCCTAAACCAATGTCTGCATTCCTCTACTTTGATTTTTATGTTGTCTAGTCTAACAAAGAGGAGGGGATGTCAAGGTAGGAAACAGCCATTAAGAGAGGTACTTCAGGATGCACCATAAATGACACAGAAGCTAAGACAATCACACAGAAGTGCCAGGAAGCAGTAAGGTTCAATCTAAAGGTGTTGTTTACAGAGATAAAGGGAATGTAGATGATAAAATCATACAGGAATCTCGGTCCCCAGTGTTTATTTAAAATCTGGAAATTCTGTATGTCAGTTAAATGTAAGCCTGGAATTCCTGTAAGCATGTTGCACCACAAGAGCCATAAATTACAGTGCTCAAGTACAGAGACTGATCCTACTTTTTCATGATGGGTTTTATAGCAGAAAATTCTATTGTAAAAGATCCATTTTTATGTCTTTTGCATACAGGACTTTAGAAATTAACATAGAAATAAGCATTCTGCATTTATTTTAAGATTTACTTGGGATCCACTTGGATCTCAGTCACATATTCCATTTAGTTATACAGTCACTAAACTAAGAAGTTCCCACAACAGGTTCCTAGCCGGAAATTAATTTCCAGACTGACTTCACAGAACCAGTTCTACACATCTCTTCTCCAACTTTGCATTGTTGGAACATCAGTGACTATTCTTACCTTTGCAGTTAATCTCTCCTTTATCCTAATAAGAATATATTTTAATTTTTTTTTAGCAAGAGTTTGCTGTTGATTCAAATTTTATCTTTGTTGGATTTTTTTTCAGAAAAAAAGTTTGCACACTGGTCATTCTAAACCCATACTTCAAGATTAAATTTTGTATGCCATTTTTTCTAAGCCTAACTTTTCCAAAAGAAAAGTTTTCTCCCATAACATTATGTTTAGTCTAATAAATAACAATAGTAGTAAAAAACAACTGCTTTCCCCTAGCTGATCTTCATTTGTCCATAGTATAAAACGTGTGGAAACATAGCTCAGTAAATTGGAAGATACTGTCTGAATCAGTTTGATGCCAGGTTTTTGAATGAAATAAAAATAAAACTGTTTAAAAAATACAACATTTTTCCCCAGGGAGTCTGAGAGTTTCCTTAAACTGATATAAGTTGTCATAAATCATGTACATAGAAACATTAAACGTAAAAAATCTACTCCATTAGAGAAGAAGAAAGCAATTTTATCTCTGTCCTTTGGAGGTCTGGATTATGTATATCCTAATAAATATACATATTTAGTTCCAATAGAAGGCATTTACTTTTACCTCATTGTACAACGTTAAGCATTTAATTGTCATTTGTAACAGAAGCATCAGGAGCATAGTAGTAATCTATGAAAAAAATGTGCTCTTTGTAAATTTAAAGCATCCTAAAAACTCCTCTTACAGAAGCATTGATCATTTTTGATCTAGAAGTGGAAGAAGCAATTTCCCACATTAAATAGTTCTTCAAAATAAGGTCTTCTTGACCTTTTTTACCATATATTTGACACACAGCAAAAGGTTAATACTTGCATTAGGAGACAGTAACTTTGAAGTAAACTAGAAATGCACAGGTTTTCCCACTTTCAAGCATTAATACAAAAAAAGTGCAACAAAACCCAACCTAGACGAGATTTCCCTCTTCAGGAAAACATAGAAAGGGACAAGGTACTCTAAAGGATTTTCAATATGATTGCATGGCATGCCTTTGGAATCACACTAAACTAATATACACTTTTTAATTTTCTTTTACCTAATAAGTAGACTAACCTGAAAACAAAAGCTAGTTTTCATCTCCATTTGAAACCACAGTCTCTTTTACTACCACTGTGTTTCTGACATTAGTCTAGTGATAGAACATCAAACCTTTCCATCTCTTCACACCTGGTTAACATCACCACAACCTTACCGCAATCCACCCCTCTACCCACCAGAACAGTCAGACTAAGATGGCTGTGAACCTCTCAGTCACATCCTCATTTATAACACTGATTGAAAACCTCTTAAAAAAACCCTATCTCATGTCTTCTTGAATAAAAAGAAGATCTATCACGTGCTCCTTTCTTACTCAGATCATATTAGTATTTGCACCTTACACTTCACAAAATATAATGATTTTCTCAGAAGTCATTGCTGCCTGTAACTGGGTTCAGGACCACAGTATTTACTCCAGTCTAAAAGACATTACTTTTAGACATTCACTCCTTAAAAACAAAGTTATAACCTCTTGAAAGAGCTATCAAACATAATTTTCAACAAAAGTACTAGGATTTAAAAATATTATTTATCTAAATGTTATTATTAAGAATTCTGTTCATAATGTCTGAGGCAGTTCCCAAAATGTCTTCTTGTCTTGTATGTTACATCCTGACAACCACTGCATAGGCTGAATCAAGGAGCCTTTGATTCTATTTAAGACAATCCCTATCAAAAATTATTTCACAGCCTCTACAAACATGCCACCTGTTCTCACAGAAGGTCTCAGACATGGTTCATTCTCTGGTATTCATAATTGTCCCCATTTCTTTCCTCCCAATCTTGTTTCAATAAGAAACAAGCTTTCACTCTTTCTTTTCTTCCCTGGCTGGACCAAAAAAAACACATCTCCAAATTCCATTGATTTTCCCTGCCAATTTTTTCTCTCAGAGACCCTGGTGGTTTTCCATGGATAGCTAATTTCTCCCAGAATTAATTACCCATACAGTAAAAAATAACTTTATGTGACTTTAATAATTTTAAAAATTCTAGATGAACATTTGTCAACCAATATTTTAGACATTTTTGTAGGTTAAAAATAATTGTATACACCTTGAGTCTTCTTAGTCCAGATACACATCTTTTATTTAAGGAAATGCCTCTTAATATCTCTGTGTTCTAAACACTTCCCTGAATGAGCTCATAAACAAGTTTCTGGTTATATATCAATTCTTTAAATTCAACTGGCTAGATTTTTATTTTAAAGTGACAATCTAAATTGCAATTACAATCTGAAAAGGACAGAAAGAGCATAAAAAAAATAAGTTATCAGTTTCTGGCCAGCTGTATTCTAAAGATTTTATTTTCAAACTTGAATCATTCACAAATGAACATCTAAGAAGACCTTTTTCACAATATACCAGAACAGTTCTGCATTGCCATAAGTTGAGTAGAAATGGAAAGAGATGAGCGATAGACTCTGACAGACAGCTGTAACAGAAGATTAAAAATGCTCATCATCTATGAAGTTCAAGTGGAGTGCAGATTTGTGCTATAACAAATCTGCACTTGTAGACCTTTACATTTTGCTTATATCTAGACCCAGAGAGTCTTACTACTTACTTCTTTGGAATGTTTATCATTTTATTATGAATGCTTTCCAGAATGTGAGATTCTTTATCATTAATTTTGGGGGGTAACAAAAATGTTATTTTTTAATCTACAGGAATTCTAATAATTTGGCTCTTACCTATTTAGAATTTTACTTCTCACTTTGACTCTTAATTGGTAAATAAAGGTGAATTCTGAATGTTCAAAAAGACTTCTTTCCTGTTGCATGCTGTGAGGGAAGATCTTGGACAAAAACAGAGAACATTTTGTTTATTATAAAAGAAAGTTTTATTCCAAACTTCATATATGTCATAGAATCAGTTTTTCCTCAGGACCACTTCAGGTATAAAAGATTGAGGGAGCTCAAAACATTCTGGTCATTCATGCTCAATCTTCCTGAGCATGGCACCGTTCTATTTGCATCTAGAAAAATTACATTTTTAGGAGAAACTCTATAATAGGCAAATGGAAAGGTATTGTCGTATATTTTTTACAATACTATTGTGTAAAATATTTGGTGTGAGTTCTGAAAAATCTTCCCAAACATTCTTAGAATACATATAGATGAGTGTGAGAGGCAAAGAAAGAGAACCTACAGCTTTTCAGAAGTTTTATGTGGTTTTATCTCCTGTGAACTACATCACATACCTGAGTGATATGCCTATATTGTATAAGTACTGATATATCATTTTAATAAAGCAGCAAATTTTTTTTCTTGCACTTATATTAGATACCTTCCTTTTCTAAAGATATAATACTCTGTTCTTGTCTTGTTCACTTATTCTCTGCCTATTCCTACCTTCTTTGAATTCTAGATAGTCTTCTCTGTAGTCTCTTCATGCTGTGCTAATTTCAAGCCTGAGCTCCAAGTGTCACTTTTCATCTACCATCTGTAGTCTTCTGTCATCTGGGGAAGATCCTCAGTTTTACCATGTCCCTGAAAGCCCTGTGCAATCATAACCTTGAATGAGATGCAACAGCAGATTGACACCTACATTCAAATGAATGTGCAAGATGTATATAGCCCAGATTTCTAAACTATTAAAATAGAATCAACACTGAATATGGACAGTCTGGAGAGTTACTCTCTTAATCAACCACTACTTTGGGGTAATCTGGATAACTGTCTGGGCTTGGCTGATTGTACTCCTCATGACCTTTCCTTGGTTGTGCTACTGATGATATATGAAATGTCCTTAGTATGTTGGTTGGCTCTTCTACAGAAAGTGGTCACATAAGTTTTATGGCCTCTCTGCCCACTCTGTATATTTATCCTGGGTAAAGACAAATTGCCTCAAATGGTACCAGATTTCTATCTTTAGACAAATGAACCAAGATAGATCTTAGTGATGCTAAAGGGAGCTTAGAAATCTTTTAAACTTGCAGATACTGATAAGTAAACGTTAAGACACTTTAAACTAGAGTTGTCTTGCTTTTTCATCCACATCTCCAATTTATTAGAGGATACAGATTATTCCTCCACTTTCATCATCTACTAACAAATGTCTTGGTTCCCTAATGTGTTAAAAAATTTTCATTGGGAAAGAGAACAGTAATGGTAGGAAAAAAGAAGGAGTGTTAGATAATTCTTGACCTGGGGAAAAGAGACAGGAAAACAGATAAAATTGTGTGAGGGTTTATGTTGTGTTTTTAGATAAAGCACATCCTAACCTGAAGATGGAGAAAAGTATGCTGGCAAACTCTGAACAAAAAGAGATTTGGGATGATTATTTATGAGAAAAAGAAGAAATTGGGAATTAGTCAAGATTTAGGCAAATTTTGCTTCCTGAAACAAACAAACAAAAAAGAAATGTATTTCTGAAAACTATTGTTTAATTATAAATAGATGTTTTTATTCTGAATTTGTTTTCAATTTTTTTTATTGTTGGAATATTTGAAAATATATTGATATCATTTTAAAATAAGGTCAAAAGAGTTTTAAATATATATGTTACAAGAGCTTAAAGGTTATTTGGAGCAATTCAAAATGCAATTATTATTTGCAATATCACTGGATGTTATAATAGAAAGCTCTTTTTATGAATGTTTACCCCACAGGAAAGGAAAATAGGTTTCCCCAAATATTCTTACACTAAAAATGACTATATTCTGTCTGGCTTTGTGAAGAATAAAGCAGCAGATGGATCTCCATCTCTTAAATGTTTTCTGCATACTCTTCATTTTACTCTTGTAGCTTTCATCCATTTTGTCTCTGGTCTACAAAGAAAGTCTAAAAACAACCAAATTCATATAAATTCCAGATCTCTTTACATAATAAATTGATAAACTGAATCACTCTTGAGAAAACCTAATGTTGCCTGAATCTCTATATTAACTTGACACTGAGCTCAGTTCTGAGGAACTTCATTTTTATTGTAACACAGGTGAGGATAGCTGGCTTTTTAGGCAAAAGCATCCCAGGTTCCCAAGCTGCCCTGCTGCAGGACAGGTCATCACAAGAGCTGCACCTTCCAAGGAAGTGCAAACCTTACAATGGCCATACCAGTCCTGGGTTCTGCCTTCTGCTTATCTTCACTTCCACTCAGAACAATTTAAAATTTTAAGGTTGCGAAAATGAAATTCCTTTCCTTGAGCAATACATGTTGGTGGATCTTTACCTTTTTCTCTAGGAAATCATTAAAATTATTGCTAGCTATGCACGCTACAACTTTATTTCTCTTTCTTTCCTGTGCAATTTTGCTTTTCTAGTTATGTATTGCTTTGGTCAAGCTGACCCAATACTCCACAGTTTTGACAACATTTACATTACTGTGTGTTATAAAGACACATAGATAAAAAATTACTACTGATAAAAACTACTGTTCTGCCTTAAAGTGTTTTCTTTCTTTCAGAGATTACCTCTTTCACACAGAAAGCAAAATAAAATTGTCTTCATGCATAGGAAAAGTACGCAAAAAGCATGCTCTAAGGGGGAAACTATAGACACATTGGAAGTACGGCTGGCTATAAAAAAATTCACTCCCTTTCATTTATGCTACAGATATGCTAACAAGTATTAATTACATAAGTTTTGTAGTCTTTTGTTGAATTACATAGAAATGCTTTCAGTATGCATTGCTGATACAAAACTTCAAACATTTCATAATAGCAGCCAAATGGGATTAAAAAGGAACAGTTCAGTAGTATGGCAGCAATGCTCAATAGTCTATTGTTACATACCAAAAACTTCCTGCCTGTAAAAAAGCAAGGGAAATAGTGTTCACTTTTCTGCATCACAGGCTCAAAATTACCAAATATCCCCCTGGGCCATCTCTTCTATCATTCTTCTCATGCCTTTCCTCTCACTTAATTTGAAGGGCTAGGGGAGGAAGAGAAACTACAAAAATAATGTCCAACTAAACAAGATACAGTTAAGAAAGTTGAGGACATTCCAAGGAGAAAAGTAAAATGGTTAAAGAAAAAACTGGTTTAATTCTGGCTCTAGAATTAACTTGGTGCGTAACCTTGAGTAAATAATTTTGCTACTCCTTCAACTTGATTTTTACGTTTTTTTAAGGAAAATGCAACTTTACTTTCACAACACTGAGAATATTGGACAATGTTATGAACAAAAATCAGAATGAGAGAAAATTGTCTGCAATATGAATAAATACCTTACTTTAACATCATCTTAAGTTTGTATATAATATACAGATTCTCTAATATGAAAATTATGCACTCAAGTATTTAGTGTTCAGCTTTTGAACTGGTAGAAATACCCCTGTGGTGTATGATGATAGAGTAATGCTCTGATTTGCTCATATGATTAAAGACACTACCATCCCAGGTGGTGTACTACAAAGCTGATGAATCTCTCTCTGGAGTACAAGCAGTGGAAGTTTTGCCCCTCTCATAACTAGGACTAGGGGCTTATGTTTTCTCTACTTACTTACATGCACAAACATTGTAAAAATTTATAAGCTTGCCCATAGTAACTTTCTCAAAGATGTGAAAGCTTTAAAACTCCAAAGTACGTAGGAGAAGGGGAATGAAACAAAACAGGGGATGCATATCTAATGAAACAAATATTACTCAAAGTTTATAAGAATATGGAAGCAAGACTTGGAAGTACAAGAACAAAGTGTTCCACCAAGTGCAAAATGCAGTACAGAAAACAGTCAATTCTGCACTGAAGTATTTATGTAAACAGCTGTACTGAAGAGCAAAGGACAGATGAGTGACTGTATACAAGGGTCACAATAACAGAATTACGTTACTTTAGAAGCATGATGATGACCTAATATAGGATTTTTTCCTCTGATGTTTTCTTTCCTGTCAGTATGTGGCCAAGGCAAAGTATATTTCTTTATGTTTGTAGAATCACAGAATATGTTGAGTTGAAAGGGACCTAGCAGCATTATTGAGTCCAACTCTTGGCCCTGTGCAGGACACCTCAAGAATCACACCATATGCCTGAGAAATTATTAGGTCATACTTCCCCCCAAAATTTTTTTTTAATATGGAAATCTTATCTAGAAGTAAATGGTCTTTTGGCACGTAGTTTTCATGCTGATTTTATACATTTGACAGAAGTATACATTGAATTTCAAAGACAGGAAGAACAAAGAAAAGATTACTGTGGCCCAAATTCACCAAGGACTTGCAGAAAATTCATATGCCTGTATTGGAAAGTGTAATCTTCAAAATCCTGTCCTAACTTCTTAGATACTAAAGGATAAAGAGCTTCTTTTAAACACCAAAGTCCCAAATACTCAGAGGGAGCTTGAATGCTTTAAACAGCCCCACAGTGGCAGTGTTGCTGCTCTTACCTGCTGCCATCTTGCGCATTGTCTGAGCCCTCAGGGAAGTCACCATCTGTCTTGCAGGCTGGAAAACATGCTGAACACACCCACACACCGGCAAACATACAGCAACAGCTACCAGCAGGGGAGCGTTTTCCACAGAAGTATCCCTCCCTGCTTTGCTGCCAATCCTGGTGCCCAGAAAACTCCATAGAGATTTCTTTAATACTTTACAATATTTCTCTCTTCTGACCCTTCCTTCCTCCATCCTTAGTTAATCCCTCTGTGTTTCACAGGCCATAAATAAAAGTTTAGCATTCCTTTAGAAGGAAAACACCATATGAGCTATTTTCCCCTTCATAGTAATTCTACTACTCTACAGGTGTCCAAAGCCCCCTTTTTCTCTTCAGATGATCTTACTGACATATTTCTGGTTAAATAAAGATCAATTATTCTCATATTAGACTGAGCTTCTCTTGTTTCCCTTTCAGATCTTGATCTCCTCAGAGGGCTTTTACACCTGAAATCTCACCTGTTTTTTGTTATTTATTCTATGTCAGTTATACCAGCTCATCTAACCTTCTCCCTAGATATCTAACTTGGCTTGTTTACAAGCCTGAGAGCACACTAACTCAAAAATGTAGTTGTGGTTAGTGGGGGTACCTGCATAGCATATGGAGCTCCAGTTGGTGGACTGAGTGCTCAGGGAAGCTGTATGAAACTGTAGGACTCACATGGCCAACACAGCAGTTTTCAACAAAAAGAAAAACTGATTTTATTCAACCAAGGTAAAAGGAAGGAAGGAAGGGAAGGAAGGAAGGAAAGGAAGGAAGGAAGGGAAGGAAGGAAGGAAAGGAAGGAAGGAAGGGAAGGAAGGAAGGAAAGGAAGGAAGGAAGGGAAGGAAGGAAGGAAAGGAAGGAAGGAAGGGAAGGAAGGAAGGAAAGGAAGGAAGGAAGGGAAGGAAGGAAGGAAAGGAAGGAAGGAAGGGAAGGAAGGAAGGAAAGGAAGGAAGGAAGGGAAGGAAGGAAGGAAAGGAAGGAAGGAAGGGAAGGAAGGAAGGAAAGAAAGAAAGGAGAAAGAAAGAGAAAGATGGAAAGTTGCCAAATTTATATCAATATGTGACTCCAGTTCTGAGATAAGACTGCTTAAATACGTATTTCCACTGAAGCAACTGAACATATGCATTAAAAGACATTTAATTATCTAGATTGTATTTAATATTTAAGCTAGACATGAGTAGAAATTTTTCTTGTATACATTAAATAATGCAAAGCATTTCTTCTGTTATTCAAAAAGCCTTGCTAGAGTTGCTGTGTCCAAACTAGCAAGTAGAACATAACTTTAAAATTCTGTTCTAAATTACAAAAATTCCTGACAATTTTTAAAATGTCATTGTTTAAAAATATAATATCAAACCACTTCTGCAATAGACAAATACTTTAGAAATATTGTTATTTGCTTGGTGGTTTAAAACCCTATTAATATTTCCAGACTTTAAAATATGTGAAAGTGATTCTATATCAATCAATGCAGATAAAACTAGTTTCAGAATATGAAAATTTCACTCTCTGCAAAGAAAACTGTTATTTAAGATAGTCTGGGTAGAAACCTGCTGGGTTTTTTGAATTATATTTGTTTGTCCTGCTGTTTCATCCAGCTGTATATTTGTGAAGTTCATTTCAGCACTATTGCTAAGGGATCTCTTGACAGAAAAAAAGCACCTCAAGAAGAGCTGGGAAGATAAAACTATCAACATTGCAAGAGTAGTCTTACCATTACACAGTCACGATACACATGTGACAAAAGCCCTGTCGCACGTGTTTTCTTAATTTTACTTAACATAAAGGGACATAAGATTTCAGGAGAAAATCTAGTACTTTCTAAATGTAATACAAGGGCTCAATAACAAAAGGTGTTTTAATCAATTCTAGGTCTATTTCATGTATAACCCCAAAATTCATTACAGTCAACTCACTTCACAGAGCTAGAATACTCCTTAATCAAAATAAACACATAATCAGTTTAGAAACATGGTGGCTGGCTACCATGACACAAAGGGAGATGTATGTGATGGGGAAGCAGAGCCAGGGCAGGCTGTACAGAAAGCACAGCTGAAATCGGAATATTGACTCGCACTCCCAAAGGCACAGCAGGGAGACCATCATTGCTGAACAGACTTGCTATTAATTCTGTTGCCTACATGGGTCATGGCTGCTAAATTAACTGTCTTTAGTGATATATTAAGTTCTCTGAGTTCGTGACAGATTTCGTTCCTCATCTGTTCTGAAGCTGACAGCAGCCATTTCCGATCCTTCTGCAAATCACTCTGAAGATATGGACTTTGTGTGTATGACAGTGACTTTAAGCAGTGTTATGGCTGACATACAGCATTTTCAGTTATGAAAAAAAGAAAAAACTCAGCATCTATAAGTGACTTATCACACTTCATGAAAATGTTGATTGTGACAGTTTAAAATCCTTTTGCTATACCTTAATGAACAAGCTCAAGGTATCCTCAAATTGTTATATCATTTCACAGAAGCACAGAGTCAAAAAATGGGTCAGGTTGGAAGGGACCACAGCGGATCATTTGGTCCAACCTTCCTGCTCAAGCAGGGTCATTTCAGAGCAATGGCACAGGATTGCATCCAGATGATTCTTGAATATCTCCGATGAAGGAGATTCCACAAGCTCTCTGGGCAGCCTGCTCCAGTGCATAGGCACCCACACAGGAAAGAAGTTTTTCCTCATATTTAGGTGGAACTTCCTGTGCATCAGTTTCTGCCCCTTGCCTCTTGTCCCACTGCTTGGCACCACTGAGAAGAGCCTGTATCCTTCCTCTTGGCACCTTCCCTTCAGATACTGATGGTCATTGATGATGTCCCCTCTCAATNTTCCCTCTCAATAGTCTCTTCTCAAAGCTGAACAGGCCCAGCTCCTTCAGACTTTCCTCATAAGAGAGATGTTCCAGTGCCTTAGTCATTTTTGTCACCGTCCACTGGACCCACTCCAGTGGCTCCAAGTCTCTCCTGTAGTGAGGAGCTCAGAGCTGGACCCAACACTCCAGATGTGACTACTAGATCTTGACGATCCTATATAGCTAAAACAAAGAAAAGCACTTACTTCTTCTCTGTATTACCTCAACAAACCTTCATTTCTAGATAAATGCATGCTCACACACACACACACGTGGTGTTCTTGTGCTGCTTTCCTCAACCCATTCCCATCTATTTACATGAGAAAACAGCCTTTGCAATGCCTGCTCAGTAAAAATATCCTGATCTGAAGCAACAATCACATTTCCAGGTGCTATGAAGTTTTATATACCCAGTTTTTTGGTTCAAGGTTTTCATGATCTAAATAGAAAACTTCAAGACAAAAATGTGGGTTTATCTATTTATTTGGGATAAAACCCCAATATTTTTAATATAATAAGTTGCTCTTAAAACAACCTTCATGAGCAACAATTACTGTATTGACATAACCTTTTTTCCCCCACCATTTCTTGTAATGTGTTTGAGTTTGTACAGGAAAAAAGGGCTAGGCAGTCAATGGACTAAGAAACAATGTGTTCAGATTTTTTTTTTGTGCAGTCTAACTCAACTCCCAACTCATCCACAGGCTCCAGAAAAAGTACCTGAGGAATGTACGACATGTCAGGATTTGATGATGATTTCCTTAAGCAAAGTGTGAAACATTTACCCTGTCATAATATAAGGAGACTTACTGAGAATTCAATATTACTGGTTAGTTCAGAAAAAAACAGAGGAAAAAAGAGTGGGTGTTTCTTACCACAGACAGTGCAAACACAAGAGAAAATTTAATTATGACTAATAGCATCAGTTCAAACATTGGTGCCGCAAGTGTGTTCTGTCACTGTAGACAAGCAAAACATTGCAAGTATATCAGCTAACATGATTATGAAATCCACCATGTTTTAATGATGCTGCATAATAATAGATCATTCTTTAAAAGTATATATCTCATCTTCTGGAAAATAAAATAAGTCCTCTTTAATCCTGGAAGCTCGTAAAATATCATAACCTCATTTTAATGTAATAGCTTGAATTTTAAAAAATATCCTGAATTTACTACAGTTTGAAAGTTAGAGTGAAAAAGAAGTGCTGGAGATTTTTCATCCTAGTGTTATTAGGCATTGGCAATTTTTAAATGTCAGAAAACTGACCAGATTCTATCCTTGATTTCAAAGTTTTCAAAAATAAATATGGATAAAATAAATGTCAAAGACCAACAGTTTCAAAGGAAGCTACTTAAACATAGGTGTTTAAATTCATATCCAGATACATGAGTTAAATTTACCTGTTTATAAACACTGGACCTGATTTTTACTGAGCTTAATGCCATGCCTAGAACACTTGGAAAAGCAAAAAGAAAGAAAGAGAAAGATTGTTAACCTTCTGATGTTAAATAACTATAGATACAATTACTAAATTTTAATTCTCACTGGAAACATGCAATTAGAGGTTATTTTAATTATATTGAAAGGAATTATATTTATGTAATTATATTGAGGTAATAAAAACCTAGAAAAAGGTTTAATAAAATAACTAAGACAAGGATGAGAGATCTCCATACAGAATTCAAACTTTTGCTCCCTTTATGCTCTATAATATTAAAAGAGAGGTGTAGAGAATGTGGAATGTATTTAAATTGCATCTTGATATCTCTAGAAATTTGAGAAAAGCAGGGCCTGTTATCATCTGATTTACTCTACAGAATGAAAGCCTCCTACAGAGAAGACCTGCTTTTACGCTCTACTCTCTGATGGAAAACATGGTTCTTTTGTGCCAGGAATTCCCTCCAACTGAAATCAAAGCAGAACCATTTTAAAAGCAACAGGGATGCTAATGGATTTGCAGTTGGTTCATGAATGGAAGTCAAAGTCATACCACCGGTGCTATCAAATTGTTGTTTAAGTAACACACTTTCTATACTAGAACCTCTTCACAAAGTGAAAAATAAAGGAAAATTTAAAATGTCCTCCGCTACATTAAAGCAGCTTCTTTATAGTGCAAAGCTAAGAACTCCATTCTTGTCAGTATAATCAACAAACATTCTATTTTCTGCGTGCTAAATACAGTGTGAAGCATCTTACATAAAGAAACAATTTGGAGTGATATAATTCTAAGATAGTTTAATTGCTAATAATGTAAGTCAAATTCAAAATCTGTGTGGGGAGGATTATAGTCAGATTCACTGAGTATCATTCAATGCCAGTGTTTAATTTCTCACACCTTCAGAAAAGGTTGTGGGGTTTTGTATATATAAATAAAGTATAAAGAAAAATCACCAAGAAAATACTGATACAGAATCTGCTGTATTTATATACCTTTGGAAAAGTAAATATATACATATTTACCTTTATTTTTGGAAACATGTATCTCATATATAATTTAAAAAAAAATATTTTCCTGCCTTTGAATAGTTCTGAGACTGCATGGATTATCTCTGCTAACACTATTGTGTACGCTTAGTGCAAGTGCATCTCACTAAGAGAGAAAAATGTGTCTGCTCTTTCTAAAAATACTGTCATCCCAGAAGATCCGACATAGAAGAACAGCAAATTCTTAATTCTTATCTGCTAGCAGAATTAATTTCTACTGCCATTTTAGCTGATAAAATATTTACCATCCATTATGCACAATGTTGTAAAAAGTAACAAGGGGAGAAAAGACCAGTGAAACAGTTGTTTAGTGTTGGAACTTTATCGCTGAGATCCGGTGGTCAATGAGCAAAAGTGATTTATAGCACCTGAGATGAGCTGTGGTTGCCTTGACTGTATTTGACAGAGTGGATTATATAGAGCAAACTGTCAGTCCACATCTGAATCCATGTAATCCAATTGGTTTTGAGAAAAAGGAAAAATAACGTATGTCTGGATTGAAATGCAGATCCCTCAGAATCATATAAACATTGAATCATTTAGGTTGAAAAAAACCCCTCTAAGATCATAAAAGAAAACCATTAACCCAACACTGTCAAGTTCACTATTAAACCATGTCCCAAAGTGCCACATCTACACATCTTTTTAATACCTCAAGGGATGGTGACTCCACCACTTCCCAGGGCTGCCTGTTCCAATACTTGACAGCCTTTCCATGATTAATTTTTTCCTAATATCAAATCTAAACCTCCCCAGTATAACTTGAGGCCATTTCCTCTTGTCCTGTCACTTGTTACTTGAGGGAAGAGACCACCCCTCCCACCTCACTGCAGCCTCCTTTCTGGTAAGTGTAGACAGCAATAAGGTCTCTCCTGAGCCTCCTTTCCTCCACACTAAACAACTCCTCAGCTGCTGCTCATAAGGATGAAATATCCAGGCCTGCTAAATCTGACATTTCTGTGTTATCTTGAAATAGTGGAGAAAATTCTGCTGTCATTTAAATTGTTTGTCAACCTGAAAACATCCTTAATAATGTTTATTAATAAAGTAGTTTATTCAGAAATGTCACCCTGAGGACAATAGCTGCAGCTAGAATTTATAATATACTCACTTACTCTAGGTTATTAATTCCTAAGACTTGGCTCTTGGACATATTTACAGTGTAAATAGCAGAGCCACTGAAGAACTTGGAAAAAACACTGTTTTCTATTAGAAGAAAATTGGTAGCAGAATTCATCAGATCTTCATCAGACCTAGGGTGAAACTCTTAGAAAAACTGGAAAAATTAGGACCAGAGCAAAAACAATAAGGAATCAGTTAGAGCACTGATTTAGAAAGATAGTGCCTAGTTTCTAAATTCCTTTGTTTATGTGAAATATGTACCAGAGACTTAAGCCTGTGCCTTCCCCTATCCTACTGGAGTCTCCCAAGCAGTGGGTTTCTCACATCTTTCTCATTGTTAGTATCAAGTGGAAACAAATGATGAAATACCAAAATTTTCATTAAATCCATTTATGTTTTGGGTTTTTTTTTTCTAACTGCAACTGACCATGCAGTATCTGTCTCTTACAGTGGAGAATGTACTGATTTGATTTGTCTGGATGCCTGTTTCCCACATGAGTATATTGGTCAAGAAGAGAAAATGAGAAGACTCCATTTATTGCAATACTGACATTTAGATAAAACAGATCTACAGGTGTCTCTGGAGAGTTTGAATTCAAAATAAAATGAAAGAAAGTCAATATACTTGTTATCCAACTTCTGTACAATATCAATCATTACTAACCATTGAAATAACTTGAAACACTTTGATGTTGTTTTTGTTGTCCTGAAAATAGCCGTGGTTTCTTTTGTTCACTTTATTCTACCAGTTCAGTCATAAGAGCAGATTCTACAGACATCAAGTGAATTCACAGAAGAGTAGAATAAGGACAAAATACAGTGACTTCCAAGCAATTGCAACTAAACATGAAGGAAAATGAATGACACATCAAAGCATCAACTTCAAAGACACTCCCAGGTGGCTCATTTGAGGATACATGTTGCAGAAATCGTACAATACATACAAAGGTGTTTGAACTTTTCTATTCAAGCACATTTTAAAGAATGTTTATCAGGGAAAAAAACATGATGGTGTTGAAGGACAGCTAAAATTCCAAAGTCAATGTATTCCAAATATGTTTGGTAAAAGGGTGAATAATAGATGAAATATTTTGGCTCCAGCTTTATCAAGGGAAGGTGTTGCGAAAGGGAAAGAACTGTGATACTAAAATTGCATAGCAACATTTCACAGACACATTGTTTTGACCTCATAAAAAAGCATTATAGATAGCAGAGAATGGCTTTTGCTTAACTCAATTCTTGAAGCCACATGAGTGTCACATTTATAAAACTTATAGTTGCAGTATGATATTTGGTAGGAGATAACATTCCAGAGGCAAAACTCACAAGACAAATTAGCATGACACAAACCACAGTGGAGTCAAACAGATGATGAGATGATTTTTTGTGATGTCTGGAATAATCTGTGTAGAAACAGACTATGCAAGTAACTGTATTGACAGACAAGAAGCCTGCAGTGTGATTAAAATGGGCAGCTACAGGCTGAAATTGAGCTAAATTTACAATTTTCCACTAAACTTAGAGAAGTCAAAGAAGATTAAATGTTTAAGTGAAACTTAGGAGTATGACAGTGATTTTTTAAAAATTGAATTTACAACTATTAGACACCTGAAATGAAAGTAACCATCTAGTTTACTGATGTTAGCTTCCACTTCTGAAATCCTTGTCCTCATAGAAAAAAATAGTAATTAACTGTGATGGACAGAATCACCATTCCTACCTTCCCGGTTTGTATGTATAATCTCCAGTTACTGGAAATTTAAGTCTCACTGACTTTTAAAACAACCTGAAGGCAGACAAGTCACTTGGAAATCTGGGAGTTCAGCTGTGGAGCATTGAGATACTTCTCAAATTTTTGTATTTGTGTTTTCCTTGTATGATGAGAGTACAGATTTTTCTTGCAATAGTTTAATGAGATATAGAGTAGTTAAGAGATTATATAATTTCAGAAGTGGTTTCTGGTTTTCAGCTTGAAACAGTCTTTGTATTGAAATTTACCTTTATTTTTATGATATAGTGTTCAAAATAGGAATTATATATTGAAATCAAATAGAACTGATTTGAATATTCTATTTTGTCAATCCACATAATATTGGAATTTTGCTCATCACAATCAAAATAAAGAGACATTAAAAATATTATTCTCAGCTGACAGATTTGGAACCTCTACTACAAAGAAATTACTTTAATTTAAGCATTTTTTTATTATTTATGTTGTTGTTATATTTTATGAAATTGAGTTTGTAATTATTCCCTGTAAAACTATCAGAAAACCTAAAGTGAAATTTCTCTTAGCATCTCAGGGGAGTTTCCGTTATTTATTAAACAATTTCAATTGTCCTTATGGGCAAAGTAAAATCTAGTTTAAAAAATATATTTTGTTAATCTTTTTAGTTAATTTTTCACGGTAGTAATTTTCATTTTTAAATATTTAATTGTTCTTTCCAGGGGCACCCCTTTTCCCTAAACTTAATGGCATATCTGGATTGTAATGTTTTTGTCAACATAAATGTTTCTGTAATAGCCTTATTACGCTCATGGAACTTGGTAAGCTCAATGAAGTTGCTGAAATTAACTTAAATATTTGCCATTATTTTTGTACATTTCATTAACATCTTAACAACAAAGCTCATCAAAAAAGGTAAATTTGTTTTAAAGTTTGTCTGTCACAAACAGCTGTGGGCCATGGTTTTATTATCATGTCTTTGTAAAGCAGGATTAACTTTGCTTAATTACTGGAAAGCACTTTCCAGAACAACTACTGAGATAAACAGTAAGGAAATATTTATGATGGTGTAATTTGCTTTGTTCTGGTTTGAGAGAGGATGGACAGATTTAAGTTTTGTAGAAAAATCTTGAGACAGAAAAATATTCCAAGAACTCTAGGACTAAATGAGCAATTATTTTATTCATTAAAAGTCAATAATTTTGAAGCCAAAAGGGATGTCTTCATATTGCAAGTAAGAGATTACAAACCGAATACTTTCTGAAAGAGAACATGGGGATACAAATTTGGAAAGAAATTCTTATTCCTTGACAACTAATATAATTCAATCTGTCCTGAAAAAAATGCTGGTTTCATTCAGTTTGCTCCTTCTATGCTAAATGCTCAAGAAAAGGTGAATGCCCCTTGTGTGTCTCTTAGATGAACCTTTACAAAATTCTGATAGCATATTCAAGTTCAGAAAAATGTAATTTACATCCATCTCTGCCAGCATGTTCATGCCTGTTCTTTAATTTCAACGAGATTCTTTCTCCTAAAAACTCTCATCAAGATTTTTAGTACATGTGAAGTCAAGTTCAATTCAAGCCAATTCACTGTCAAGTTATTCTTGACACCCTAGATTCATTGCTCAAGTTTACTGATTTATTGTCTGAACTCTTAACATTTGACATCTGTGGGGAAAAAACTACCAGAACAGAAGTATTATCAAATAATTTCTAATTTTTCTATTTTTTAATGATAATTTCCATTTTTTCTAACAATTTGAACTCGTACTGTGTGGTTAACCAGATGAAACATCAACCAGATGAAAAGATCATAAAAAATGTGAATTTTCAGATTAACAATGCCAAAGACATTCTCTTCAAGGGGAACTCAAGGGAACCACTGTCATATTCTGTTTATTTTTAGTGTATGCACTAGATCCACAACAGTACATTAGGAATTTGCTCTTTATAAGCACTCATAATAATAACAGACCTTTGTTTCTATATAAAATCACAGATTTTCCCCTGTATAAAAATTCTCAATAGCAAACAAAATTGCACATATATAATTTCTTTTTCCTCAAAGCCCAAACATTTTAACATCCTTTGTATGAAGTCACGCTTAAATTGTAATAAAATGTATTAAGTTGTACAAGGGTATATTAAATAATTGAGTTCTCCTAGATTGCATTTGTAGTTTTAAAGATATTTCAAATAAAATTAGAAACTTATCAAAAAATCTCAGAACACTGATTTCCCCAAACGCTCACATGTTTTGAAAAATGTATTTTTCAAGTTAAAGTCACTCTTATCAGTGCTAAGTGTGACTATTCCAGCATTCAAGTGTATGAATGTAAAACAGTAGATGACCCTTTCTCTACAGTCTGTAAAATGAAATGTGATAAATGCAGCATTATCGATAAGAAATCATACTGTGTGACACTTGGGAAAAGGAATCCACTTTAAAAAATACAAGAAAATTTTTTTTCTTTGCTATCCAGTCGTGCTTCAGTCATTCTTGGGCTGGATGACGTTAGCACGCTGAATCACCTACGCAATTATAAAAAAGTAACACTACGGGCAACCTGCACAAGTAGATCAGAAAAAGGTTCAGAAATATCTTTCAGAAGTGTATGGGAGTTTATGGTTCCTTAGAAAGAGCTGTCCTCAACACTGTTAAGGATGCAGGCAAATGACCAGGTCACTGTCCTGTTTCTACACTGATTGTGTGTGGCATGAACACCTCTGGACTTGGCATGAGGAGTTGCATGACATGACATCCAACAGTCTGAGGATTGGACAAGAGGTAGGGATAGTGCCAAGCAGATGGTGGCATCCTCATGGGTGGTTACAGGAGCCAAGCCTCACATGGAACTAGAGAGGGTCACTGGGGACCCACTACTAATATCATATAGAGGCAGGATTACCTTGGTAAAGTTATCAAAAACATCAAAACTGGGTATGGGTATGGCTAGAAGGGGACTGATGGGGAAAAAGTAATTTGGGGGAAAATATTTACCTGGAAGAAAGTTGAGGTGGGAAACATCAGGTATAAGGGTATCAGAAACAGAGGATCAAGTGTCAGTCAGGAAAAGAGAGAGCAAAGTGTGGAAATCCTGTGAGTGGGACAACACAGGGGTCCCTATCAAGCAGCCTTGTGTTTGTTCAGTGCTGCTAGAGCAGGACAATAAATCAGGCCTCTTTTTCTTGATATGCAATAAAAGTTGGTGTGCTTCTACAGTCAGGAGGACTGGGCTGGAAGCAGGGTGGAATGGAAGCTGTCCCTCTGTTAGGGAACACTGGATGGAGAGATCAAGCATCCCAGTTCCACTATGCTGGTGCTCATTTCAGGCCTGAGGGCATTCATAACACACATTACACTATATTTGGATATCATAAAAAAAACACTGATAAACTCTGAAACATTGAGTTCTTGGAGCCATCATTCATTTAAACCAGAACATTTCATTATATGTTTGGTTTAATTATGATAGTTCCTATGTTCTTGATAAGTAATTTTCTAAGCCTTTTTTCATGTTAATTATGGTGAGGTTTAGATAACTTTAGAATATGACATCCATCTGATTTCTTTACAGAATATCAATGAATTAAGACTTCATGCTATTTTTCCTTGGTTTGGAGAAATAACAACACGACAAAAATTTATTACTAAAAAAATAAACTTTTTTTGTGTGAAAAGAAAATAATATGATATACATAAAAGTTGTCTGGTTTTGTTTCTTTAATTCAAAGCAGACAAATCTTATAAGTCATAGAAATTAATCCAGGGAGCTGTACTGGAATGTTGAGAATAGAATTATTTTTTATTTTACTCTTTTTTTTTGTAAAAGATAGAAAATTTATCTAGCATATGTATCTCTTACAGTAAAATACTTCAGACCTGAATGGTAAATAAGTGTCTCAGAAACTGCATTAAGCCTTAAAATGGTATGAACAAAAATTAAATAAGAGGACTTAGAAGAGAATAAATAAAATAAATAAGAGGACTGAGAGAAAGCTTATCTTAGTGGTCAGTAACAGTTCCCAAAAGACAATCTAGATTCAGTGTTGTAAAGGATTTATAAACAAATAGGATCAGTTTATTCAACCATATAAATTAAGCAGAAATGAATAAACACATGAGGGGGGGAAAGGTAACTTTTTGACAGGGGAAAGTATTAAAGGCAATCTAGGCATTACTCAAAAGATCTGTACTTATAGATTTCCCTCATGTTTTTCTAATAACAGTAATGTTGCCATTGGTCCAACAGAAAAATTAAAAGTTAATACAGGCAGGTAGAGGCTCATACTGGAAGAGAAGTTGTGAAAGAGTGGGGCTTGTTTATATTGAAAGGACTAGGCAGTTAAAAACACAAAATTGTCAAAGAATATCTATAAAACACAAGTCATGTCAGTGCCTAAAAGTAGGATACAATTATAAGATTAGAGGAAAGGAAATATAATTCTGTAATGAGAGGAAAGAGTGTAACCCAACAACATCAAAACTTGAGAACTTATACTGAAGAAACATGAAAATAATGAGAAAAAATAAATGGAAGAATCTACAGAAAGCAATGGGATCAAAAATATGTGAGTTTTTTTCAGATCTACCATGGATAGCATAACTAATAAAACTCTGAAGAAAATATAATAAATCTTTACATTTTGGGTAATTAAATGCAATATCAATTGGAAAAATCTTTATTTTACATAAAGATGGGACTTAGCATAAGATTTTTTAATTGGTTAAAGTTTATATTTTTATATTTTTTCTTTAAATTGGTTAAAGTTGAAATGGTAGTAGTCTTATTGCAAGAAAAAATAATGAACTATGATCAGAATAATTGTGGAAGTCATAAGGAATATCTTGGGACTCATTGTATGTAATTTTTCCTTAATGACCTTGGTAAAAACAAGCTGGAACCTGTTTAAGAAATCAGATAAAAATTTGTAAGATAAAATCAGTGAAGAGTGTAAGCAGTATTTAATACTGAACCTTTGGATAACCTTGAAGACAGGACAATGGAAATTAAGTGAAACTTATCAGTACAACCTTTAAAAGCTGGACAATAACAGACTCAGTAGTACTTTTCCCAGCACACATACTGATGATCCAAAGGCTTGACTAATTTCTGAGCAGAGCAAGTTTCATTTTTAGGCTTTACCTACAGCTCTGTAGGACTGAGCTTGGTGGTCTAGGGAATCAGCCTATTGGTTTGTTAATTTCTAAGAGTTAGGAAATTTTCACTTCAGTGGATACAGTAGTTAAATTGCAAACAATCTTCTAATTTGTTTAAATTTCACACTTTTAATTAAATTAAATATTATCCTGTTCCTGACAAAGAATTTTTTTTTCTATTTCCTGTCTTGTTTATCTGATTTCTAAAGAAAATTATCCCAATATTTCCATATAAAAGCTTTTACAGCCCTAACATTTTCATCATCTTTCTTAATTACTCAATATTGGGTTTTCCTCCAATCCTCCAACTTTGATATGACTATCACAAAAATGTTAAAACCTGAATCACCTTCCATTAGCTCATATTTGAATTCATTTTCATAGTCTTCTGACAAACTTTTATTTCTCTACATGATGGAAAGCTTAGGTATTACAAGTCTGAAAGAAAAAAAAACCAAACCCAAATGTAACTTTTTTCCCCAACAAAGTTGCTAGAGTTGCTATGTTATGACAGGATTTATCGGAAAAAAAGAGAAATTAAGAAAGAATTTGTGTTAATTTTTTCATTTTCTTGTCAGTTGAATGCAGCTATATTGAATAAGTTGTCACGTAGTTTTATACCTAATCATAAGGTAAAACTAATCATTCTGAAAATAATGAACTAAATAAATTAAATGCACCAACTGGGTCAGATTTATTGTCACCAAAAGAAGTAAATGTATATGCATTTTTTTGGGGATTTGATTCCAACCTAAACACCTGATAAAAAGAGCTTTTTTAACCATTTGTGGATGCGCTTTTTTTCATGTTTCAGAACTTAATTGTCTCTTTTCCTTAATGATTTTCCCTTAAAATTACTGTTGCAACCGGCAGTGACAGCATGTGATCAACACTTTACACTCTCATCACAGCTTGTCAACTATTTTACATAAGTTAAAGGCCTGCAGTGGCAGGTATGAAGAACAGCCACATTTTTTCCCTTCTGACAACCCCTATAAATCAAACCAAAATGGAATGCGTTAAAGTATTACTGTTGTCTTTGTAACCACCATGAAATTCTGAAATCTATGTTGTAAGAAGTTACCACAGTTTTGTCTTTCTAGGGCATACACATTCCATGTTATTATAATTCACCCTGATGTGTTGGGTTAACTTGGCTGGCCGGCTGACACCCGTCCTGCTGCTCTCTCACTCACCCCCTTCAATAGAACAGTGGGATAAAATGAAGCAAAGATAAAGACAAGGAGATCACTTACCAATTACTGTCAAAACAGATGAGATTTGGTGAAAATCAGTGGAAATTATTGCTGATTAAAATATATTTACGTGGTAAGAAACAAGAACAAAACCTAGAATAGATCCTCCCCTCTCCTCTTCTGCCCATACTCAACTTCACTGCTTCATGCTTGGCTCCTCTCAGATCTCCCAGTCGGACAGCAGAATGAGGAATAGGGAGAGTCGTGGCCGGTCTGTAACAGTTCCTCTCTGCCACTGTTCCTTCTCTCACTTCTCCAACATGGATTCTGCCCACAAACTGAAGTCTTTCAGGATAAATCTATTCCAGTGTGGTCTATCCAAGGGCTGCAGGGCAACCTCTGCTCTACCACTTGGAGCACCTCCTCTCCCTCTTTCTTCTCTCACCTTGGTATCTGCAGGGCTGTTTCTCTCACATTTTTTCCTCGCACCTCTCATTGCTTCATGGTGTTCCTAACATATCTTAAATATCTTTTCCCAGATGTATCACCAGTCTGACTAAGGGGCTCAGCTGTCCCCTGAAGTGTGTCCACTGGAGCCAGCTGGAACAAGTGCCTCACAGGGGTGACCCTGCAACACTGGGGCACCTGCATCCTCTTTACTTGAAATGGCACTTTTTAAAATGAAAATTAACTTGATAAAGTAGTTGTTTGTGTTTAGACAGAAATTGTGGTTTCCTTAATCTAATTAAGAACAGAGTGAATTCTAGTTCTTTTCTATTACCATTGTAATACCGTTCGGGATTTCTAAGGAGTTAGGGATTTCTAGGGAGTTCTTTAATATTCTGTTACACGTCTTTACATTTCAGGCATCTGTCTTCACTTTCTTGACAGCTTTTGAAATATTCAGGTCTTAATTTTTCATGCTTCCTTCAATACAGCTCAATGTTGAAAATGAATGTGAAAACATAAGGACAATGATGAAAAATTTTTCCACACAATGACACCTTTACAACAGCTCCATTAAAGAAAGAAATGAAAAACCTTATCAAATTTAAGGGCCTGGTAAGTAACGAGGTGCACTGTATAGAGACACGTGTAGGCACACATTGAGACGTGTGTTTCATGGCTTTCCATGGCTATTAAGCGTGCACTGACACTGAGTGACATCAGTCAATCCACACTTACAAGATGTGGTTGAACTGAAAGAGAAATGTCAGTTCAGATCTTGTCTACAATGACACAATGCTAGTTTGCAATTTGGTGTTACCAAAGGAAGGAGCACTTATCTCCTAGAGAACAACTGCCTACAGCTGGAGAAGGCATTCTTCCTAGTATTCCTTGCAGAAATACAGGGACTAAACAGATGCTGAACAGATGCTGAATAATTTTGGTTATTAACAAAAGTTTGAGCTGCACTGTTAACATACCTGTGAAAATCTTGATTGTGGCAACTCAAGGATAAAAAATCCAAAACTCAACTTGTGTGATATTTTCTTATAGTAAAGACTCTTCCTATCCATCATTAATTACACCATAACAACTCTGTAATCCTTTCTTGTGTCTGACAGCTTCCACAGACCCTGTAATTTTTTATCCATGTATCTTATCTTTATTATAAATATACATAGGTATAAATATACATAGGTATAAATATATAATGATGCTATTAATGGTATGCACTTTCCCCTGTATCTGTCACTTGTGCCCATCCCTCAGACAGTATACATTAGCCCCAATACTGATAATAGAAGGCACCTGCTTTACATCAATAACATTTGAAATCGATGGTGTTGTAGCTGAGAACTTAACACTTCCCAAAAAAAAAAACTCACGTAACTTGTCCCCTGCGTACAGAAAGAAATTGTAACAATTTAGTTAAATCAATTCTTAAATTGATTTAAACCAGTGAAATCCCTTGTGCAGATGCTCTTAAATTGGCTTAAGTGTAGCTAATATTGATGTATCTTATTCATTCTGATCTAGAATTTAATTCTATTAAATTGGCTAGAATTTTTTGTATACACTGGAGTCCCAAGTCTAGCAGTCTAAATTGAATTTCATGCTGCAGGGTCAGTGGTCCTCAAAGAAGTTAGGACCTACCATGATACAGCAATTTTAGAAAGTAATTCTGAGGGCCTACTAATCACCTACAAAAAACAAATAGAAGTTTGCAATAATTACTAATAACTAGACATTAATCTGAAGATTTTATATAAGGGATACATTTTTTAAAAATCCTGAACCATCGAGGCTGGTGATGCACAAAACAACAAATTTTGAGAAAATGATGGTAAAAATTAGATACATGCCATGCATTTTTGCTGTCTTTCTTCTGTTTCCAGATGAAATTTGCCTGCTGACTATTGTTAGGCCCATCAGGTTTGGCACAATACTGAGAGTCAAGATATGCATGACCATCTGTCAGTAATGGTTCCAGTTCATAACAATTTCTAGTCTCCATTACGTGCAAGACAAAACTACCTTTGCCTGTCTTGGGTGCAGAACCCACGAAATTACAGGTGAGAGAGAAAAAAAGAAAAAAAACCCCTTCAAATTCCCTTTTTGCAGAGAAAATGAAATTATTTTTTATCAACACATAGAAATTGATATTTTTTCTACACTTTTATGCTTCATTCCCATTTCCAGCTGCTTTAAAATTGTTACTACATTCAGTCAAAGACATGATTATATGCAGGCTATTTTTGAGACTTCAGCAATGCAGGTTGGTACTGGACTGGAAAGAAGTACCTTGATTAAGATAGAGGATTGCAGAAAGTATGGGGAAAGAATAAAAGTCTGTCTTATTTCAAACATTGAAGCTCTTTCTCGTTATCAATTTCAGTTTGACAAAAATTGCTAGTTACTCCTCAGTTAGCGCTGATAAATTTGTGTCTGCACAATGCTGCTTCTTTCTCTGATTTTGGCTTCAGTGTGTTTCTGCTGGATTTGGATTGAGATGGAAGGCACAAGCCCTTTTTCCTGGCACAGGCTAATTTGCTTACAGTCCCAGCAGCTTTTTTTCATTCTTCTGTGTCAATGGAATTTAAAATATTTAAAAAAAAAATGTTCCTACTGGTTACTCTGAAAGGCCTGTGTAAAACAAGGTGTCTTTTGAATGCATAGAGATATGGTCCCAAACAATAGCAGTTGCTGTGGGAGCAGAGCATAGTGTTTTATGCAGACAGGAAGGAAGAGGAATGGAGAAGCACAAATCTGGTACAGATTGGCCCAGGCACTCGTTGGCTCTAAGCACAACGTTAGTTCCCCTAAATATGCTGTGGTAAATGACATTTATACGTCAGAGTACACAAAATTTTATATCTAGCTGAGTTCTGTTTATTTACATATAAGAAGATTTATGGTCACTGGGAGACTCATTAGCATTGATTTTCATAGTCCCCACTTAGAATTAATATGTCCTTGGTATAGGAAATTATCCAGGGCTTATATAAAAGCTAGCTGGAAAGATTCCATGTATGCTTAGCAGATTTGTATTTATATTGTGGAGGAGTCAGGCAAAAAATCCCGCTTTCCTGAACAATTGCAACACTATCATTAATAAAAAATGCTGCAGTGATATATTAATGCAGTAATGAGAGTGCCAACTTTGTTTAAAATTCTAAGGTCAAAAAGGGGCATTTGCAAACCAAGGAACTAGTCAGTACAAGAAGGATCAAATGCATTATATTTCTTTCAGTAAAACATAAAATGTCTACAGTTGCTTTCATGACTAACAAGGAAACCTGTAATGTGTACATGTAACTTTCCAATGTGGCTGAAACAGAGAGAGATTTCTTTGGCTAGGAAGATTGGGTTTTTAACAGATTCAGAAAGGATTTGGGGATTTACTTATTTGCAGGTTGTCTAAAAAATACCTTGTAACTATATTAGCTCAGTGGGAAAGAAGGCCTCAAAAAAACAGTCTAACAGCTTGCTTAATTTGTGCTCATTTCTTTTAATAATATTATATCCCTGAAGGAATATTTACAAATGGTCATTTTACTCATCCAAACTGATCAGGTATGGGAACCTACCAGAACAGTTAATTGACCTGATTATATATGTTTCCTTTTCATATGCCTATTTATATAATATGGTTAAATTATTCCATTTAGCTCCCATTCAGTTGCCTTTGGATTTGCCAATCCATGAAACACTCAACTGCTCCCTTTTCAGTTCTGCCATTTTTTCACACTAATATCTGCTTGCTTGTTGGATTTTTTGCATTTTCTCTACAACATGAATACTGTCATATTCTCTGGACTTTTAAAATCTATGCACCTTTACTTTAAAGGTAAAGTTGCTTCAGCAACTGTACTGTGAGCATCTCCTTGCTGCCCCAGCATAACAGCACATGCTGACATTGTCAGGACAGGAATGTTTCCGCAGGGACATGACATGCATGGACACATAACTGCAGGCAGCTGTCATAAAATTCTGCTGCTTAGAGCTGTGAGCTTTAGCTGGGGCTACTTAGAGCATGTCAGGACCTTCTGACAGGGTGTGCACACCCAGCTGGCAGGGATGGTGGCACTCATTAGACCACTGGCTGCTCCACTGCTTACAGTGCCCACCCCTTAGCCTTAGAGTGCATTAGGTATTTATACACCATTGGTGCTGAGTACCAAACATGTCAGTGTAAATAGATTAATTAATATAGCCTTCTACAAGCTTCAGTGCTTAACTGGAATAGAGGCTAAAGAATCCTTCTTTTGTTTTCCATTTAACTGCTTATTCTGAAGTTATTCAGATGCTGCAGAAATATTTCATTCTATAGTTTCTTTGTGATAAATGCCAGTTTTAAACCCTGTATTTTTTGAAAATGACTGGATCCTGAAATGGATAGTGCTAGAATGATAAATAGGAAATTTTACAATGTAGTAGTCTACTTTCAGCTTCTATCAATATTCCTGAGAAAGTGACCAAAAAATAACCATTTTTAAGGCTTTTTCTGGCTTCCCTGTTACTCAGTGACAGACTGAGGTGATGTTTTCTGGCAAAGCAACCACTTTGAGACTGACAGAACTTGCTGATTTAGTCAGTAGTAATGCAGTATTGAGAGAGATTGGGGAAATCATAGTGGTGTTAACTTGTTAAAATTTGAGATTATACTAGATCTGGAATTAACTAGCTGATAAATTAGCAAAGTGATTAAGTTATTTCCATCTGCAGAAACTCTTGGTCTTTAACCAGAAGACTGATGTAATCCATACAGTAGTCAGACCTTGCTAACAGTTATGCAAAAGGCAATTTTTTGTTGTTGTTTAGAAAAAATCCAAACACTGCAAGTGGTGCTGGTTATCAGAGAAAAAAGTGTTTCTGTCCTCTCTCAGTAGATCTCTAGCAGATAATGCACTTTCCTGGACAGAAATTTCCTTAGCTTAGGCAATAGTTTCACACACAAATTACACTGGAACATCCCAGCTCCATCACCAGAAGAAGCAATCCTTCTTATGCCCTCAGCCTTTTATCCCAATGTTTGTTGCCCCCACCTTTGTCCTAGCACCATAAGATCCACCGTCACACAGTGAACTAGAGCAAAGAAATAATCTAACCTAAAATTATTCCCTTTTTTCTTTTCCCTGGAGTGAATGACAGAAAGATGTATGGTTATCTAAATATATGCAAGATAATTTGTGTCAAATCCTCACATCAAGTCTGGCAGTCTTGGCAGAAATAGTGGTCTACTACATTTTTAATGTGTGATGGTTATATTTAATAAAAAACAAAAGAAGGTAAGAAAATAAAAAATAAATCAGTGGTATCAAAGCTGGAGAATATCCTTTAAAATGAAGATTTTAAAACAATGATTATTAAACTTATATGTCATACTACTTGCCTTTATTACATTTATTATATAATTTAAATTTAAGTTATATTTATATTTAATATTTTATTAACTTATGTGTTGATTTGTGCTTCAAATATTCTTGTAAAAATAATTTTTTAAAAGTATGTGCAGAAAAAAAACCTTTCATTTTCTAGTCTAAAGAACCATTTTTAAATTCCTATTTCAATCTTCTGGCTTTTGCAGAGAGACCATCGTCTTATGACCACGATGCAGGCCAAAACCATTGCTTTTTGGCCATGAGTAAGTTCCAAGATATTCAGACTTAGTTACTGCAGGTTTCCCAAATGTATTGTCCAAATTCTTGGGTGCAATAGGGAATCGGTCACACAATTGGACTAGTGAAAAAAATAGATTTCCTATGGCTTCTAGCATCTACGGTCAATAGATTAATTTTACTAATCATTCTGTAAAGAAATTTTGAAAATGTGTCTTTTATAATGAATTTGTAAAGAAATAATAAAATAGCTTGTATAAAGTAAAGCAGGAAAAAGAAAGCTTGATGAATCTATTTGTTACAAGTGGTTTGCTATGGAGTTATGCTCCCCTTTGAAATTCTCATTTTTAAAATGGAAGAGAGAGATTCTATCAGTAGCTGAAACAGTAATAGGTAGGTTAGTCTCCCATCTCAATGAAATAATTAAAATTCAAACCTACCAGTAAGGTCCAACTGTTATCCAGACTCTGTGATATAGTAACTATAATGTAAAATGAGGGTCTCTGCCCCACTGTATTTTACAGACGTATGAAAACTCTAGAGACATTTTCTCACAGGCCCCAAATTGAATTGAACAGAAGCTTAGTGACGCAAACAATGTAAAACTAGATTAAATCATTTCAGTATTCTAGCAAGCATTTTTAATGTGCTCTTACTATTTCAGTTAGTGTAATAATGTACATTATGCATAGAGAAAAAGATTCAGATAAACAAATTAGACTTTAGATTAAAATACTGGTCATAGCTAAGGTTCAATTTTTGTAGATGAAGCCTCAGTACATTTAAATTAGAAAGTCACTTACTGATTATGGGACTGCTGAATCAAGTAAATGACTGACACTAAAATAAGATTGCCAAGGCCATTTAAGAATTTTGTAAAATAATTGCCTGGGTGTGCTTAATTTCAAAAGTGTCCTAATATAATTTCCACTGAGAATGCAACAAAGCCTTTTTTTTTTAATTAAAAATCCAACATGTTCCTTTCTCTCAAAGTGATGGCATCATAAAATCAGTCTGATTAATGCTATTATACAGTTGATAATGTCTGCTGTGGTTTAACCTCAGACAGAATCTCAAGCCTCATGCAGCCATTCACTCACTCCCCCACCAGCAGGATAGGGGAGAGAATCAGAAGGGTAAAAGTGAAAAAATTCATGGATTGAGATAAAGATGGTTTAATAGAGAAAGGAAAAGCTGCATGCACAAGCAAAGCAAATCAAGGAATTCACCACTTTCCATGGACAGTCGGGTGTTCAGACATCCTCAGGAGAACAGAGCTCTGTTACATCCAAGGGGGACTTGGGAAGACAACAGCCATCACTGCAAATATACCCTCACAGAGCTCACATGTAAGTCATCTTTCTTTTACTGGTGTATCTTCATATGACTGTCTTCAGGGTCAAGACAGATTGTAAAAACATGGACACTGTGGATGTTCCTAGCTCAATTACCTGTTGCAGAAACAGGGGTAACCTCCTTTGCCTGTCCATTTACTAATTTGCTTTTTTTCCCATAGTCTATATGTAAAGATTATTACATTTAAACATTTTCACACAGTATATTATTGCTTCATATCACCATCTAAATTTTTTTGACATTTGCTTATTTCAGGAGGTGTCTTTGTGAATACAAAATTGATAGGAAATTTGTTTATTTTGTTTAAACTGACCCAATGTTAAGTCCATACGTTACAAATTTTGTCACACAATAATCATTCCCTAGTAGTCATAATAATTGGCAGCAGGATAATTGGCCAATATAAGATTGTTTGCAACCATTGGTATTTTTAAGGTAGGACTAAACTTTCTTATTCCACTTCTTAGAAGCTTGAAACAAATTGGACTGCCTCCACCTATGAATTATAACTAGATTAACAGGATTGTCTCTTTCAAAGAAAGAGAAAAATAAAAGAAAGGCAAAGGAGGCTGCTAGCCTTTTAAATCTGAATCAGCCACTGGAAGAAATGGCATATCACAAAAACAAATACCAGGTGACACGATCAAAAATTAATGTTTCTGCAGAAAATCTTATTTCCTTTGGTATGTGCCTTTATCATGGATGCATTTAAAGTAAAGCCACCTGAAACTTCACAGAAAAAGCACCTCTGTCAAGATGTGAGAAAAACCTGTTTGCAATGAGTCTCTAGAGTTAGACATCATAAAAAAGAGATCAGTGAAAACTGACCTTACAACCCATCCACCTGTCTATCCTATCACATACTGGCGTCTACTAAACAACAACAACAACAACAAAATCCCAAAAGATTCCCCCTTCTTCCCCTTCCCTTCACTTGGAAGAAAAGACAAAAGAATTATTTGCTGCCATTTAGATAAAGGTGACATAGCAGACATTTTACTCTTGTTTTTCAGACAAAGGGTGACAAACAGCAAAGGAATCCTTTCCCTCATGGAGTGATAAAATAATAAGAATACTGTAGATGAGAAATCAATGCCAAGAGGTGTATTAAAATTTGATCTGAAAGAATGGACCTAAAAGCTTGCTTTTGTTTTTGATATCTGTGGATATGGAAATGTATTAGCTCTTTTTAAATAGCTGATGATACTGAGGAAAAAAGCTTAAGTGAGAGAGTTAGTTCCTTCTGTTTGAAATCCTTCCTTCTGCAGGATGACAATGTACTAGCATTTATACATATATACACATATAAAAAAACCCTCTTCAGAAGAAAACTTACTGTGAAAATTTCTGAAATGTTTGTAGGTCCTTGGTCCTCAATACCACAATGAGTGCCATATTCTGATTAAGTGTAATTACCTATTGAAACCATACCCCCCAATATGAGCTCTGCACAATAAAGCCAACAATATCAACAATGAGCAGCACAACATAAATATTGCTTTAACTATGTGTCTTGAAACATTAAGAATGCTGTGGAAGAGATTGCTCAATCCCATTAGCCTTTCACTTTAGATACTGTACATGTTAATTATTCTGTTGTTATCATGTTACTCTTATGAGACAATCTCAAAAACATAAATGTCCCAGCCAGAGCACTCCTAAACTTTTTTAAATGAAAATATGTGAGAAGTTAAATGGGGAGAGGATTTTATCTAGAAGTATTTTCCCAGTCTCAGAGAGTTTGCATAAGTGATCTTTTTTGTTTGTTTGTTTGTAATGAATATAAAAAATTTATCTAAACTATTCTACACTGAAGATTTTTCACACAGATTTTTGTCTTTTATTGTTGGGAGGAAAGGATAATGTCTGGACAATTCTAACATACTGAAAATGGGTCAAGACTTCCTGTACGACTGTCAACCACATTTTTTCTAAATGGAGAAAGGTCAGGCATGTCTAGAGAAGAATAAGGATACGGATGTATCTAAACCAGAAAGGAATGAAAAAAATTTCAAAAAGAAATTATAAAGAAAATCTTCTTAGAAGAAATAACCTCAGTGAAACCAGGTAAAACAGTATTAACCTACTTTTTCAGGATGTGAGTATTCAAAATCTAAATGTTAATACTCTTAACTGTTTTTCCCACTGTACACAGTTGAAGTTTATATTTATGGAATGAATAAAGGAAGCATGTTATGTGTGCTTCCAGTATGGGGAGGTGTTTATTTTGAGTCAAAATTTTTATTTGCTATAAGATTGCATGAAGAATACAGTGGGAATAGATAATTGAAAAAATATGTTTGTATCAAGGACCTGTAACATCCCCAGGAGCTTGTAATAAAAAATTTGTATAACTATATAAATAAAAATAAAAATATTGGGTGAAATTTACCAGAAATTTAAACAAATATATTTTTAGCTAAATATTAGTCTTTTTTAGAGGCAAGATCCATACAATTATAGAATCATGGAATGGTTTGGGGTGAAACGGACCTTAAATATCATCTAGTTACATGTACATGTAAAGGCAAAAAAAAAAATATTTTGTCATAACACAGATTAGATATCACTGAATCATGTTGCAGCTATGATGTAGGAATCTACTAAGGAATTCATTAAATAGGAAATCTTGGATTTTCACTAACAAGAAGTTGGCATGTTTACCTAGAGATAAAAAAGGAAAAAGTATTTTAAGCCTCTCTGTTTCCTCCAGAGTGCTCTGTCCCTGTAGTGGCAACACCAGGCCTTACAGTGCTAGATCAGGACAAGATTCAGTATATTTTGAAGAGATTCTTAACTGCTGCTGTGAGGTCTTTACATGTGAAGCTGTTCTGTCACTGACCAGAAGTCACAAGTTTCCAGTTACCTATCAAGCTTCTCTGTCCCTTAAGGCAAAAATACCACTGAGTTTCTGTTAATTTTGTTTGCATTTTGAGAGTACTTCTCCAGTTGCATTGTAAGTTGGTTTCTTCCTTCATGTCTTCTTACATTTCATCACACAAATAATGAATACAGGTTATCTCTGACACACCTTGCATTATCTAGTTTGTTTAAGACCTGAGCATTTTGGCAGTTATAGCCAAATATCTGGGTTCAAATAAAAAGTATACTTTGTCTACAAGTGACAGTTTTGGATAAATGTTACATGTTGAAAACACCATAAAATTAGTTCTCAACATATTGAATGAAAGTGTCCAGGGAATGTATTCTTTTTCCAAATTCATAACTAATCTTCATGACCTTAAAGTGACTGTAAGATAGAAATGAGCTGCTTTGCATTGCAGTTGCAATTGGCTTTAGGTGAAGAATATTTTCTGACATTATTGACTCAGTTATATAAATGGATTTTTCCAGAGAAATAAATTAATTGTAACTGGGGGGATGGGGGGTGGGGACAAAAGAAAGAAAAAGAAACAGAAAACTCCCAGCAAAACTGTTTCAATTGCATTAAAGCTGTCTCACATTTACACAGGGAAAGGCTGCTGTAGATAACTAAGTCTAAAACATGTTCTTTCTATCGTAGCTATAACACTGACACTCACACCATAGTAAAACCAAATCACTATAGTCATGACACAATTTTAATTTTTATTTATGAACCATTTGTGTCTTCATACACAGTCTGCATGCCAGGAACATATTCCTTAGACATGTGAACAGATGCTTTTAAGGCATTGCTTGGAAGTCACAATAAATAATTTTTCCCAGTAATTTATTTCTGAAGAATTCTCCAGCCCTTGCTTTTGTCAAGATCATAATCCTAAGCACAAAAACAATATACAGTGCTGTCAGCCAGTTTTGAAAAATAAAAAGAAAGGTTTGATTATGCTGCTGTTTACTGTCATAACTCTGTATTTGTTATTAACTACACTTGAGGATGCATTGCAAATTTATTTTGCAGACTTTGTCCAAAATAGCTGTGCTAGCTGAATAGTGTGAAAGGGTAGATCTGACTTGAGATATTGCTTTCCTTCCTACATTGAAGATTAATGCCTCCAAAAAGATGAAAGCAGGAGGATAAAAGTGTGATGTTTTCAAAGATCATTCTACTAGTGGCAGTCATGATCACTGGATGAAAACAAATAAGTTATTTGCATTATCATGTGTCTTGAAAGGATGCAAGATTCACTGTGAAGGAAAGTAATGAAAGATGGGAAATTAAAGGCTTTGAAAAATTAACAGTGATTTCAGAGAGCACCTGGACTTCTATTTCCACTGTTTTGTCTTCAAAAATCAACTCATATTCGGAGATGTTTTGGTAGAAGACAATACAGAATTTAGTGCAAAATAGAACATACTTAACCCAATCAAGGGCTTTCCTTATGAGAACAAAAGCTTTTTATAACTGTGTCCTTTTCTCGTCTAGTTTTACTGCCTTGTAGTATGGAAATTCACATGATGGGTGTTATTCAGGCTCTGGGAACAACTTATTTTCCCAGGCAATAGAACAAAATAGCCAAAATTAAAAGTTGAAATGAAAACCTTCCCTCTTCCCATTGCCAATGTCCAAAACCAAAGTAACACATTTTTTAGCCTCACATAGCAACTGAAAATAATGTATATAAGAAAGAAAACTAATTAAGTGGCAAAAGAGGCAGTATTGCATTGTGTGATGTACTATGTTTTGCTCTGTAGTGTTAGAAACAGGGATGTGCTGCAATGTTGGTGCCCACAGTACATTAAATCAGCCATTGCAAAACTGATTAGATCCTCTTTCAACTCATCCCTACCTGCTAAGTAACTGATCTTGGCTTTCTGCTCTGTTTACCTTTCGTTTATAAACTCATGTACTGTCTCTACAAACAATTCATTTTTTATTGATCCGATCGTCCTATTAAAATTGTTGTCTGACTTAGTGTGTTTTATATCTTTATTCCAAATTTTAAATTCCACTTCATGCTGGTCCTGCATATATCCCCCTAATATTTCTCAAATTCTGCCTAGCCCAACTTAATTGTGCAATCTGCCCACTCACAGATTCATTCTGTTAATTGAATGCTTCCTTGTGCTAAAATAGACAACTCAGGTTTATTCTTCTCTTTCAGTTTCATCATAAGATTTTCATACTTCTGTCAGCCACTAGAAATCCATTCCTGAGTTTTTCTTCAGCACCTCTTTTTTTTTTGCTATTCACATTATCTGTGTTTTCTGAAATGAAAAAAATGGGGGTTTTTGTTCTCACAACAAAAGTTGTGCAGTCAGAGTGACACAGTGACAATCAATGAATATCTGAAAGATAAATTCTGTGAGTCATATGGTTAATTTTATATATATATATATA
>WBMZ01010364.1:46000-72416 GCA_013400975.1 Atrichornis clamosus
TATATATATATATATATATTCTGGCTAATACGAATGTCAGGTTATGGATGATATCTAAACTCTTACCATGAACTTTTGAGGTTTACCCTTCATTAACCACAGCAATCTGGTGTAATTATTCTTTGATCAAGAGAGGTTCATATTTCTCAATCAAGGGATATCAAGACTTTTGCAGTCACAAGGACAAAAATCTACTAAGAAATTTAATATTTTAAAGCCTACAATTACTATTTATATATTCTTGAAAAAATCCTAAGGAATCAAAAGCAAGTATAGTTTTGTGAGCCCTTAAATTAACATTAAACATAATTGCAGATTTAATTACAAAAGTTTGGAAACTGTAACAGATGTTTGGAGTATTAAGAGATGAGCAAGAGTATATTTTAATAACCATTATCTGAAAAATCCAGTAGCTTGTGACAGATGAGGAGTTACTGACCCATTCTGTTTGGTCTGTTCTTTATTGCAATTTGAAAAAAAACTCCCTCAAGACCAGACGCCAAAACATATGAACAGAAACACTTTTAACATGCCACTCTGGACTTCAGTGTGGGTTTTTTTTCCCTTCACTGAACTTTTAAAATTTACAAATTACGTTGTTGGCTTTCCAACGAATATACACAAGAGGCTTCAGTTTTATCGATTTCTTGAGAGATTTTGATGTTCTTTTCCATTCTCTCTTTATGACTAAACAGAAGCCAGGACTAGGATAAGAAGGAATTAACTAGGTATAAATGAGAGACCAAGGGATAGTAATGATCTTGAGTTTATTTAAGCCAAACATATGGGGGTTTAATATTCTGTTTAAAATCTACCAAAAGTTTTAGTTAAACTTTAACTATACTTGTTCTTGCTATTAATTAGTAAATCATCCACCATTTCTTCATTCAGTTAAAATCAACCTTTGTTAATATGTAAACATTCATATCAATCATACATGTTGAACATAAATGTCAATCGGTATCAAATCAACTGAATACCAAAACTTAGATGCCATTTCAGACTTTTGCCTTTGGAATTGTTTTTGCCTAAAATAATACAATATTTTACTTTTTAACAAAGCTTATGATTAAAAATCTACTTTTAATTGTTGGCCTGAAATTCCTCCCTACTTATAATATTACTTCTTTGCTTATTACTATTCCTTTTAGGTACAGAGGCTCTTTTATTTTCTTTGAGAAATGGCTAATGGGACAAATAGAGATATGTGCCTTCATTTCCTCTACACCTTACCCATAGTCATGAGTGGACTCTATTTTAATGCAGGTGTAAAATTTTCCTTAGTAGTTCCTAAAAGAACTTAAGAGAAACTTAGCAGTTGTAATCTCATATAGCCCTGTTGACTCAACCAATTTTAGCCTGCAAGAAGAGACAAAGATTTTCAAGTTCTGCCACTTCATTTTTGGAAGCTTTATTTTCTGTCCTTAACAATAAGCTATATCACAGAAAAATGTAACATCAACTTCCCCAAAGACGACTGAGCAAGGAAAACTGAACATTGAAATTATATCTCAGTGTCAAAGTTGCTTTCAAATAGCTTCAAGTCAAAATCAACACCTTCATTGTGTTAGACTTTTTACATGCACATAAAAAAAATTACAACGCCTCTTCCAAAGAGCTTTTGTGCGAGGTGGATTTCACTTAAAATTTGTCCTGTGGATTTTAGAAAATATTAGCATTTTTAAGGACTGCAATGATGAAATGTTGTCCTGTGGCTTCAGTCTCCAAGTAGTCTGCTAAAAGCCTTGATATACCTCAATCTGGAATAGTTGCAGAGTGTAAGCTACAATATGTCTGATAAACTGCTTATAGAAGTATAACCTGCTTCCACACAAACAGTGTGATGTATTCCATAGGAATTTGTAAGTCTAAAGGTGACCAAAATTTCAAGAAAATTTCACATTATACCCTGAATATAAGACTTCCTAATAAATTGAAAATTAAAATTTTCCTGTAGGAGGTAAAACACACACATATCCTCTCTTGTGAAAACTTTTTGTCAACTGTTGTCAACCTTCAGAGTTCACTGTGATGCACAGCAATTTCTTGTTGAGTATATAATTTAAAATGTGAATGAGGCAATCTGTCACTGTCAGCCAGTTTACATACTTACATTGGCAGACTAAAAGCCATTGGCCACTGAACAGAATCTGCTACGGTTCACAATGATAAAGTTATTCAAATTTAATAACACTCTGTGCTAGTTTTGGCTGGGGTAGAGTTAATTTTTTCATAGTAGCCTCCATGATTCTATGTTTGCATTTGTGACTAAACCAATGTTAACAGCATAGTAACATTTTAGTTATTGCTAAACAACAGCACTGGCAGAACATCACAGCTTTTTCCCATTTTCACAACACCCCACCAGGGTAGTGCTGTGGCTGCACAAGAAACTGGGAGAGGACACAACTGGGACAGCTGACCCCAACTGACCAAAGGGTTATCCCATAGATTATGGTGTCATGCTCAGCTGATAGAGCTGAACTACGAGTCACTGGAACAATATCTCTGAGCACTCATTTTCTTGCTTTCACCCATTCTCCTAATTTCTAAAAGAGTTCTTTACACAGTCATGATCTTTCCACACGCAAGAGAAACAGAGTCTTTAATTTGTCCCCCTGAATTGTTTTACTATCTCATGTTCACCCTTCTAGACATTTTCCTTCTATTTTCTTCTCTTTTCTCTTTAAAATAGTGTTATTTAGCAATAGGGAAGTGGAATCACAGACTGTCCACTCAATCTTCCCCCAGTAAAGCAATATGGTCATTTAGGCTGGGAGAAGGTCATCCCACACAGCTGCCATGAATTATATGAGTATCCAAAGCCATTTTGACCATGAAAAACAAGTAAAATTGGCCCACACAGAGCTACAACAAAGAAATTGCTTCTAAGATCAGAATCTGCTTAAGCTCTCAGAACATTAAACAGTGAAAAGTGCACGTATCTTTACCCTTGGTTTTGTGTACAAACTAACTGTGCTTTCTGTAGAAAAGAAAGGATGTTGTGTACAGCGATACATTGATTTTTTTTTTCCATTAAGAATATAAAACTAGTTCTGTTGAAAAACATGTTTTTTAAACTAAATTACTCTGGGATTTTTATTTTTTTTTTTACTTCCACAGAAAACATTATTGTTTCACTTGAAGCTAGGCACTACTATTCACAAATTTTATTCTGAAATTTGGAATAGCCCAACCTGGAAACATTATGAAAGTTGAGGTATAACATGGACTTCAGTTTGAATTACAATACTTTCATTCCTAGATATCATCACCCTCTCTTTTGTCTTCAGAACGTCATTGTTGTGAAAAGTCCCCTCATAGAATGGAAAACCTTTGCAGTCCCCGTTTAATTCTAAAGACCATCCTGACCATCTGAAAGTTGGACACCCTTTTCCTCTTATGTATGGAGACCTAGGAAGGAAGTCATTGTGTCCCTAGTGACAGAGAAGAACTTCACTGGAAAGTTATATTACCTGAAGGTAAGATGATATGAATATGATATGATATGATATGATATGATATGATATATGATATATGATATAAACTCAAGTGTTATGAAATTTCCTATTTGAAAGATTGCACTGTTGCACTAATGACAGCTTATTTATGACCTTCATGTATCACAAGTCTTGGATAATAGGTTTTGAAGAGAACTAATACGGCATATGCCGTAGCTGATCAGATCATCCACTCATCTGAATTCCTGTGACACAGTTAATACCTGTTCTGATATAAGCCAGATAGTAATATTTAAAACTAAGCTAAATAGTCTGGAACATATTGTCTAAATATAACAACATGGCAAAACAGAAGTTTTTTAAACAAATACATTATCTTTAAACAAATACATTATCTTTCTGTTGCCTGAAATGTCAAACAAGGTTGTATTTAGAATATCTTAAAGAAAACCCCACAACATGTTTTGGGGCTTACAGCAATAATCAGGATTTACAGGAAGGAAAATTTTGAGGGGGTTTGAAATTGCTTGAGAGGTTTAGGCTTTTTTACATATGATAGTTCAGTAATTAAGGGGAGACCTTTAATTTACATATTCATACTTTATATATTACTTATATGTTTTTCTGCATTAGGCATGTGCACATCCTCAAAATAATATAAGTCCTTTTTCCATTGCAGAGTAGTACTTCACTAAAAAATAAAGGAAAATAAAATTTTATGGTTTTAAAAATAATTAATCACATTACAGATATTTTCAATTTCCTCAAAAGACAGGTGAGCAATTTAGACTACAGTCACTGGAAGAAAAAATTCTCTATTTAAAAATGACATTTATAGGACATATGGTGCAGCTGACATTTCTTTTTCTAAAATTACTTGTTAATATTTTCAAAGGGATGAATTACTCTTCCACATCTCAACTACACAGAGAGATAGATATGTTTGCTTCTGTTTTGCTTCTCAAGGAATACGTGTACCATGAATCTTTTATGTACAATACAATGCTGTCTGAAAAGAGGTTAAAATTACTGTAGTCTTTGGACTGATAAAGTTCTATAGCACCACAACAAGAAGTCATTCTTTATAGTTAAACTATACTCTGAGGTAAATACCATCATTAATTTGCTGTAGGTTAAATTATTGTACAATGTTTCCACACAAAACTAAAAAAAAAAATAAAAATCCCATTTTACTATTCGTTGTTGCAATTTCATGCTAGAAGCTCCATTATAATGCACACTGTGGAGTCTTCAGATGTTTAAAAAACTCTATCAAAACTACCAATCAAATTAAGGGTCTTTTCACAAGCATACAGTTTAGGCATGTAAAATCTCAAATGCTTCAATACTTACTTTCAGTATCTACAGAATTTATGAGAAATATTGAACAACTGAATTGCTGTCTCTTCTTCTTCTAAGAACTTCGTCAGTATATTCACATTAGTGGATGTGATAAAGGTGAAAATTCTGCTGTTTCATCTTCTAAAAACTTAATACTTCCATCACTTGTGGGCTTTTTTTCCCTTATGGAAGCTTTGGGTTTTATGAACAGAGTCCTTTTTATTAAGAAAATATGTAAAGATCTATGAACATGTGTGGGTATACTACAACTGTGTACTGGGTCAACAAGAAAAAAAAGATGAGCTCCAGAAACTTGGAATTTTCTTGCTCTTTTTAATTACAGTGCAAATAACCTAGTATTTTACCTACTTCACCTTCTCTGATATGAATTTCACTTATATAGAGTAAAGGTAGATGTATAAATGCATCTCAGGTCAAAGCTCCATGTACACTTAGGTATAACTAGATATATTTCTCAGGAAAATCTTCCCATTTACTGCGTTTTTTTTAATGTACATTTTGAAACAGCAACTCTTAAACTGAGACATTAAAAACTGGAATTAAACACTGACAGTTAATTGACAAACCAACCATAACCAGGAGATACTTATTTAAATATTAAATTCAGCTTCTTATTAACAGTCCAATATTTTAACTGATTTATGTGTCTGAGATTTCAGACTTGATGCTTTTGGATTACACACCTGTGACCTTCAGAGCTACTTGACCTTCAAACCTGCTTAGCCTCCAGACTGAAGTAAAAAAGTCTTCACCTCCATGGTTGAGATTAAAATCTCATTTCTGGCATCATGATAGATGACAGTGTAGGGGTAAAAATCTTTAGGTTTTTATGTGCTAATACTAGGAATATGACTGTTATATAAGTATATATTCCATGTATATGTATATATATCCATATATGTAAAAATATATATATGCCACATCTTCCACTTGACACACCTCTTTTCATCCAGACTTCTTCTTCTTCAGCTCAGTCAACAATGTCAAAAAATCCGATAGCCTCCTCAGGAATTATTGTAACATAGCAAAATGTGGTTGATAATATCAGAACATGCAGAAGAGCAGGAAGTGGTATGATTTTATAGAGGACTAGACAAAATTCTGCCTGTGTTCCTCGCCCTGAGAGCATTTCTTTATCACTCACACCACTCTATTAAAGGAATAACAGAAAACCCACACATTAATGGTAGTGTATGACACACAAGACATGACACAATTAAATTTCATTGCTGTTGTCAAAAGTGTGTAGAAAGTAACTTTTTTTGTCTCTCAGATAATGCTGATTGTCCTGCTTGTAAGCCGAACGATCAACAGAGGATTGCAGTAACTGAAGAAGAGCAAAGAACCTGTACCTTGGGGTTTTCAGTAAGAAAAGAAAAGAAATGGAAAGGAGGGATTTGTAACAGTGTCATAGCATACAATAAATTCTTCGCTATCACCACCCTAATGCTGTCAAGGAAAATTTCAGGTTTCATTTCTGCAGTGCAGTGTAGTGTTCATTGTACTCTTTTTTCATTGTATTCAGTTCTCCATTATTTTCAGTTAGAAAGCCTGTTGCTTCATAGCTGATATGTTTGTATTTTATTAATTAATATATTACTATTTTGTTGTTGATATTCTTTTTATTTGCCCATATTCCAAGTCTCAATGTAAATTATTTTGTTGAATCACATTTTTTGCAAGATTTAGAAGGAGAAAACATTTGGACCTTACAATCTTGTATTTTGTTTTGCCTACTATATCGTGAGAAAAGCTGATCTTTGAAGGGCAACACCAAGAAAACAGACTTGAGAAGCAGAATTTTCTGTTCTTTACAATTTCTGAATATTAAGCACACGTACTCACAGATAAAAAGTAGTTGCAAAAACTAAATACAGCCATTCAGTGTTTACAGTAATTTCCTTTTAATCTAGGCAATGAAGTTCTGCTTGATGTCTGCACTTGCTTAATACCTTAGGAAAGTCTCAATGGAAGTTTCAGTGTTAAGAATATACTGTAACTTTGTGTAAAACTTTTCTTATGCCTACCTATTTACTACAAACAAAATTTCTCAATGTAAAATTTTCATGTCCTTCTCCATCAAATTTCCATCCATAGTAGTGCACATACATTTGTTAATTTTAATATGTTTCCCTCTGACAAAGTACTTGTTTTGACAAACATGACCTTTCTCCTTTCTGAAGTGTACTCTCCATCTTCCTTCTCCATGTGGGGTCTTCTTGATAAACCCACTGAAATAGAGCATTTCCTCTCATCATCCTGTACTCCCCTTTTACTTCATCTAAAATTATGATACATCATGTTCAGCAGGACAAAGCTTCATTAAGGACAGGAATAAGAGATTTTTTATGATTTTTTTTTTCACATATTAGTGGAAGCTGAGTATCGACTTAAGTGCATACATCCAGTCTGTTAACATATATTTATTGGCTTTGAATAACAGAAGAAAGCTGGCTGCTTCACAGATGAAGTGCATTTGCACCTCATATTCTGAAAAAAACTGCAATTAAAAAAACCTTATGTTTCAGTCCTCCAGAACGGAATCAAATTTTATTCTTCCTTGTCTTAAAATAAAAGCTTAAAAGCTGCAAGTGTTTTTGCCAAGACATTAACTCTCATTATCAAAAGTGTGGTGTGTGGGTACTAGTGAGATGACTCATGGTGACACAATCCCTATTACATGAGTATGGCCCAATAATTGATTTAGTTAATGGCACCATCTGCTCATTTCCACTGTTTTCCTTCCAATTAGAGTGATACATCATACATTCGATTTTGTCAGTTTAACTGTGTTTTATGTCATTTGCCCACTGTTTGATCTGAATTACCTTTTTCTCTTTACATCTATGATTGTAATAGTAATATTTTGCTCTTGAGGAAATTAACAGTTTTGAGAGAGTTGATTTGGCTCTCGGTACCTTTGTCTTTCCAACTGTTAAGTGATTCTCTTGTGGTGACGAAATGCTGTTACTTAATGCAGAAACCTTCTTGTCTTCAATTATAAACCTATGATGTGCCAGGTGTCAAGAAAAATACTTTAAGTCAATAGTATTAATTTTCCATATTTCAAAAAAAGTAGAAATTGAAAAAAAAAGAAAAGGAATAAAAAATTGCAGCCTATTTCACATTAGTTAGCATGTAGTCATAGATAGCATATCAACTTCAGATACAATATAATCTGAACAATAACTTATATAACAGAATATCTTGGTGAATGATTTTTCACATCTTAGGATGAAAGGAACACATTCATTGAAAACTACCTCAATAAAATTGGAATTCCTTTCCAATATGTTCTTCTCTAGCCTCTAATTCAAGGACAAACTGTTAGAAGCAATGAAAAGCAGTCATACATTCACTTGCCAAATACACCTTGATGAGTCATATCTCTATGTTATTTTCTCATGAGCACCAATACCTCTGGGGATGTATTAAACAGAAGTTACTCACCAGTCAACATTGTGTGCCTTAATTTCTGCAATATCAGTACTATAGTGACTATTAAATTCCATAAATTACCAAATTCAATTTTAAATGCCTTTTTCTGGGATTTTATTACTTGTGCTTTTGTTATTACTATTATGTCATCTATAATGTGTGTATATATATATATATATATAAATATATATTTTTATATATGTAAACTTCTACCTCCTGCCTTCATAACAACACTATTGGAATATCAGCATGTATTCACAGTGTTAAAATTTTTGCAAGAAATAAAAACACACAAGGTTGTGCAGGGAGAATTTCTAGGGCTTAGTCTTAGAATAATTCTGGAAATATTAATGTAGTACATGGACTATGCCAATTATGAAAGAACTTTGAGCAAAAAACCTTTTTGCTTATATTGGAATATTATACCAGAATAGATTACAATAATAATTACATTGTGCAAAGTTATAAAATTAATTTATCATGGTATAATTACTCTTCAGGTATATATAGCATATTTAAATGAATAAAATAGAACAAAAGCCATTAGAGCATCCCTGTTCATTTTAGAATACATAACCAAGCATATTTTATGAAAAGCTTGGGGAAATAAATACCAAAAGTCATGAAACTATATGTAAAAAAGAGACAGTACTCTGCATTTTCTTTTCACAAAAATTTATTCTTTATAAGAGGAAGAGGAAAAATAATCTAATAAAGGAAGGGCACTACCTTTTACTGGTAAACTTTGAGAAAACTCTGAAAGTTGGGGACATACTGAAGTTGAGGAACATAATTCAGGTGGGTCATCTTTTCTAGCTGTGTCCTCTCCCAACTCTTGTGCACCCCCAGCCCACTCACTGGGCAGAATGAGGGACAGAAAAGGCCTTAATTTTGAGCACTACTCAGCAATGACTAAAATATCCCTGTGTTAGCAACACCGTTTCCAGCACAAATCCAAAACCTAGCCCCATCCTGGCCACTATGAAGAAATTAATGCTATCACAGCCAAAATCAACATACATAGACAATCACTCACTGCTTCCCAAGGGTAAACTGATGCCCAGTCAGTACCCAAGCAGAACATGTCTAACCTTCCTAAAATGCCCTCTTTTCACTTTTATTGCTGAACATGACATTATAGGGCACAGAATATCTTTGCAGTTAGTTCAGGTCATTTGCTGGTTTTGTCATCTCCCAGTCTATTCACTGTGACAGGGGCAGACTGAGAAAGAGAATCATAGAATTATAGAATAATTAAAATTGGAAGAAAACCTCCAAGGTCATGTAGTCCAATCTTTGAGTGAACACCATAGCACTAGGTATCATGTCCAGACATTTCTGGAACACTTCCATGGATGATGACTCCAGAACGTCCTTTGGAAAGGTTATCCCCTTCCAATGCTTGGCAACCCTTTCAGTGAAGAAATTCTTAATATCCAATCTGAACCTTCCCTGGCTTGAGCCATTTCTTGCCTAGGAGAAGAGATCGACCCCCACCTGCCTACAAGCTCCTTTCAGGTAGTTGTAGAAAACAACAAGGTCTCCCCTGAGACACTTTTTCTCCAGGCTAAACAACCCCATCTCCCTCAGCCATTTCTCATACGACATACTCCCTAGTCCCTTCACCAGCTCCATTGTCCTTCTCTGGGCTCGCTCCAACACCTCAATGTGCATCTTGCAGTGAGAGGCCCAAAACTGGACACAGGACTCGATGTGTGGCCTCAACCAGTGTCAAGTACAGGAAAACAATCATTTCCCCAGTCCAGCCGGCCACACTATTCCTGATACAGGTCAGGATGCCATTGCCTTCTTGGCCACCCTAGCACACTGCTGGCTCCTGTTTAGCCATCTGTCAGGCAGCACCCCAAGATCCTTTCCCACTGGCCCACATTCCAGCCACTCTTTGCCCAGCCTGTGGCACTGCCCGGGGTTGTTGTCATCCAAATGTAGGAGCCAGCACTTGGCCTTGTTGAACCTCATACCATTGGCCTTGGCCCATTGATCTGGGCACCCCTGTTCAGATCCCCCTGCAGAACCTGCCTAACCTTCAGCAGATCAACACTCCCAAACAATTTAGTGTTGTCTGCAAACTTACTGAGGTTGCAGAAGGTGCTGATGCTTTGCAGGCACTGTTCACGGTGCTATCAGCACTATTTTGGTCAAAAACCTAAAACACAATACCTTAGGAGCTGCTATGAGGAAAATTAACTCTATCCTACGCAGACCCAGTACACCAGGCTAGCAATTAATTCTTAGTACACTGATTTCACCTAATTTCCCTGCACTCACAAGTAGGGCTTGTTACTACACAATATCCTGCGCCTGTCTGTATATTTGTTCCCTTCTGTATTTAATTTTACTAGGAAATACGGACCGCAATTTGATATGAACACAGAGACTGGATGAGAAGTGGATCATTAATATTAGGATGTCACCTGCTGTCTACATTGAACTCATGGCAGGACACAGGTTTTGTACACAAGTTTGTGATATTTGGTCCCAGAGCCTGAGTTTTTAATGAAGGCTATGTGAACCTTACTGCAGGTGATTAGTCAGAATACCTGACACAATCTGATAAAGCAGATGGTAAGAGCAAACATGGAGACAGGGAGCAGTTGAGATAATCACATGGGGCAAGAGCTCTGAAAGGAGAGGTGAGGTATACATTAATTAGGGTAGAAGTGATTAGCAGAACACAATGATTAAGAGACACAATTTTCAAGGACATATAGAAGACAGATGACCTGAAATTATCTGACAGAGTAATGGGCTGGAAAACAAAGGCCATGAACCAAAGCTAAGAAAAGATTAGTCAGTAAGGGACTTCAGGATAAATTTCTTCGCACAAAAGGTAATTAATATGTAGCACTACAAGCTATTAGGTGGGGGTAAACTAACCCTCAAATGCTAATCTATCTGAGAACAGACAGATGGGTGGATGAGCTGGCTGGACTAAATCTGTATATTACCTCTGCCTCTGGAATGGCAAAGGTAAAGAATTACTTAAATTAGTGGGATAATAAATAAAGTTGTTTCAATAACACAGTGTTAAACACCAAAGGAAAAAACAAGTTGTAGTAGTATAGTTCTCAAAAAAAAATCCCAGAACTTGTGTTACTCAAAAATACTTTAAGCTAAATAACTCTTCCTGATTTTACTGCTAATAAAAAAATAGTAATTGTGGAAACACCTCCCATGGAAGTTGTGTCTCCATAACGAGGGAACAAAGTAAGGTTTGCTAAAAGTCACAATTCTCCCTGGGAAGCCAAGACCAGGAACTTTAAAATGCAGAAGTTTCTCCCCACAGTTTGTTAGCTGAATTTCCTGCTTGTAGATCCAACCATGGGGCAGGCTGAGCATGTGTTCAAGAGAGGAGATCACTCTTATTTCACTCATGTATTTCACTAACCTAGCAGCAGCAGCTGAGTGCTCAGGCAGAAAAACAGGTTATATTCTAACCCACATGGCTGTTCAGCACTGAGCATAATGGTGTTGCTCCATGCATTCGACACAGAAGCCCCAAACATATTCCTCTTCCTTTTCCCACTTCTCTTTACACCTGCACTGAACAGCCAAACCAAAACTACCTTCCACCACACTGCATCCAACTCTGTTTTTATCTTTAATATCCACCAAGCCTAAACTTTTTCACCTGCAGTGTATGCTGCAGGCAGCTCAAGACTTGCACTCCCACTCCCCTAGCAAGAGTTGGGTGCTTGCAGAGCGGCACTATTTGTCACTTTGAGAGCACATTTCTGGGCACCCCATGCCGGCACTGATATGCCACTCTGCAGTGCCCTCTAAAAGCCTGTGTATAGCCAGCAGGGACCTGCTGCTGCAGAGCAGCTGGCACCGGAAACACACCCTACTGCTGGGAAGTTTCAGCTTAGGTAGTCGAATCTGTTCTTCTATAACAGGCAGTTATCAGGCATGGAAATACCAGTACCCAGCTTTCCACTGGATAAAAACCTGCTGTATGTGAGAGCTGCTCCCAGAGTGTGCAGTGGCACAGATGATGCCTGGCTCTGTGAATTCTCGCTGCTCCCCTCTGTGCTTCCTGTGGCTCCTGAGCAAAGACAGGACACATAAGATGGCACTGAAAGTAGCTTATTCCTTTCTAAGCCTAGATGCACATCCACTAAATATAGCTCTCTTGGAGCTTAGTTCAGAAGTATATCAGAACATCAGCTAAGATATTTAACAGTTTCAACTTTCCCTTGTGGAAACTGAAGTAACTTCAAATATGTACGGGTATGGGAGTAAGTAACAGAGTCAGATTATATGTGTGGATTTTCCTGTAGGCTGAGCAATATATTGACTGAGATAAAAAGCATTAGCCTTTATTCTCTTGCAGATTAATTTATGTAGTAGAAAAAGTAATTATTAACATTAGGTATCTTATGAACAATATCTAAATAACATAATCTCATGCAAATTTAAATTTCACATTGTTCTACTTTTCTTTAGGTTCCCTCCCCGCTCAAAAGAAAACAAACCAAGGCGAAACGTTAGCATTAGATTTTACATATTTATTATTTCAAAATTCTTCTACAAGGTGAACAGTTGAATCTTTACAATAAAATTAATGCAATTTATACAACTGTATCCAAAAATCCAATTTTTATGGAAAATTTTGGGGTTTATATTTCCATAGAATATGTTTAACCAGAATTCAATTGATCTAAAATTAACAGTAATAATTTTTCAAGTGAAATGGATATGCAAATATTTCAAAATTAACATTTTTAATAAGGTTAATGGAATTTAACAAATTTCCACATTGCATAACACTAAGTTATCGTTACGTAATAAGGGATTGTAGATCATTCTATAAAAAACTTTTGGAAGAGATTTGTATACTAAGAAACCAAAATGAGCCATTACTCAACTCAAACGATTGGCTTTTACTACGTTTAAGATTATCAGTCAGGATGATCTATGAGTTTGAAACCTGGATTCTTTCCAGACTGATATGGAGTTCAGCCCAAGAATAACAGAACTTAAGTTGCAGTAGAAATGCAGGAGAAAGTAAGTATGGAATTCAGTTTACAAGAGTAATTTCTGCTACAAACTTCCAAGTTATCCTGTTCCCAAATAGCCTGAATCAAAGAAGCATAACTGTCCTCAAAAAAGATCAGTGGATGTGGAGCTTATACCTAAGAAACTCACCTTAAACATGTGATATGTCTTTGTCCAGACATTTCACACTAGCAGTAAATAGTTTAGGTATATTCTCATAAGAAGAAATTAGTAATACTGACCTTCTTTGTATGGCTCTACAAAGGAAGAGTGATATCAGGGAAGTACATTGGGAAATTACTTATTGGCAAGTGCTTTGTCTGGACATAAAGCTGTAAAATAATTTCTAATAATTCTAAAGGCTAAAGCAGACAGGAAATGTGTTCATATATTCTTGATTTCTTTATGCAGATTTCTTAAAAAGTCAAATTTCCACATATTTCTGAATGCTGTTTTGGCAGCAAATTCTAAGTGGGATAGAAGTTTATCACCAGAAGGTGATTATTACAGGTATAAACATCCTTTGTAATTCCTATGACAGTTCATCAATATGACAAAAGAGACTGTGGGTCAGGGAGGAAAGAATTTCACCACCTTTCTTAGACTGGGAAGCACACAGAAATCTTAATCCTTGTTGTACCACAAAATCAGGGGAATGGCAGGAGAAGGGTGGGAGGGAAGAAAAGAGGAAATAGGGAATTAACATATTTATTTCAAAGTAATTGCAGCAGTCCTAACACAAAATAAGTATAATTCCTATAAATTTTGACTACTGTTCCTTCTTTTACTTTTATACATTCTGCAACATATCAAGTAGACAGTATGGATATCAGGAATGAATTCCAGCCTGTTACTTTCCTCACAGAACATCACCATGAGATGTGCTGTCTCCTACCAGCATAGTTAAACATTTCCTGTTCACTAAACTAAACTCTGGCTGGTAGGGACTGAACAAAGCGAAAAAGCTGACTGGAATTTATTTACTAATCAGATAAAAGTGAGACAAACACTGAGCACATCCCTGAATTCAGCCATTTCTTGTAACACTAACTGGGGCATAGGAACAGCCTCAGGTTGCACAGCCAGGAGAACAAAGGAGATATTTGTCCCTGCCCCACAATAATATATTAGTATATCATAGACTTTTATTTCTTCAAAGGTACTTCACCCATCTGAGACTAGAGAACAGCTCTGTAAAGGCATCCTCTTTTCTTTCCTCTGCTAGTCATCCAGACTGTGCCTTTCCAAATATTCTTCTGCCCTTAAGGTTTTTTCATTTGTATTTGGAAAGGACTAAGGCAGCTTTCAGTTCCCTAAAATAGACTGCCCTGCCACACCTTAAAATTGTTTTTTCTTTAATATTTGTGATAGTTGCACTCTGTCAATACTTCTCAGAAAGCAGAAATCTCTTCTATAGCTGAGAGTCTGTGTAGTGGAAAAATGTTAAACAAAAATGTTACACAGCTTTGTTTATCTACAGATGGGAAGCTACAGCACGAAGAAGTTGTCACATCATTTATTCTCATAACTGGTTTATCTCCTTGCTTCCAACTACATTACTACTAATAATAATTTTATTACACAAATATAATATCTTTATTCTCAAACATTCATGTTCAAAGAGTTTGGGGTTTTTTTTCTTTCAAATGAATCCACTATGTGGATTCAGACTCTGATGCTCATACTCAGCTTGCAAAAAGATTCACTCATTCTAATGCAAACAGAACTCCTGATTAAGTATATTTCAATAAAAGACAAATCTCACATTAATTAAAAAATAAATATAAGCATCTAAAAGTACATGCACAGGAGCTTTGTTATAATATGAACAAAAAGGGGAAGATTAGATGACCAAGTAGAGACTGAGTCAGTTTGTAAGATATGATTCTAGAAATGATTTATTGCATTACTCCTTTTCTCTAACTAACCAGCACCATGGAAAACCCTAGGGGAAAAAAAGTCTTTAACATGACTATTTCAAGTACTGAGCCCAGAGGTGGTTTAAGGTTGCTAATCATCTCAGAATCTATTCCTAGATGCATTCAACTTTCTTGGCTATGTTGACCTTTCCTTGAGTTCCCTATGTTAAGAATTATTTAAGGTTAACAGTTTGCTGCATAACTGAACTTATACAGCCTTGTTAGATATCAGTAGCTAGGCAACCACAAATATTTATATACATATATCTGTAAAAATACACATGCACACACATATACGTTCTATATAGAAAAAAATAAATCAGTGGAAAATAAAAAATGCTGCAGACCTAGGAAGTAAACAAAAAAGCTACTCCTAGATTCCTCCTCTATGTATGTACCTGCAATCATCAAACAAGTACAATTGCCTTTAGCTTGATTTGTTAATGAAACAAGTATTAGCAATTTGACTTTTAATACATCAGTCCCCCATACCCTAAATAATTTTTAAACTTATAGACAATATCAGAGTTTGTCAAAAGGATGGAGATCACAGACTTGAAAAGATTTTACAATTGGCAAACAAGTATTTAGTAAAGCCAACAAAGGAGGCCAAATGCCCCGATCCAGGTTGCTTGAATTGCTTCACAATCTGCAAACCTAATCAGCTCTGTGCAATTCTGGCCAGCAAATGCAGCAGCAGAGAGCAGCCAGCAGGCCAGCCAAAGAGATGGGTAATAACAGTGGCTTGTTAAGTTACATGGAGGACAGAAGACAGAAATTTGGGATGAAGATCTGTCCCATTAGTAATGCAAAGGTGGAAGGAATAAAGAAAATATTTTAGTATAGATAAGGAATGGAGCAAAGCAGAGATTTTGAGAGCAAGTAATCACACTTGTGTTTTAGGGCATGCAAGAAGAAACGTAAAGTATTTTAGCAGAGTAATAGAGACCCAGATGGCCTACTGAAGTCTCTTACTACCTGAAATATTCTATAATGTAGAGGCAGAAAAATTCAGTGTACAAAACACACTGTTTCATCATAAATTTGACTTCAGTAATTCTAGTGCTCCCAAAATATTTTTTTTTCTCTAAATTCTGGTTTTTTCCAATGACACTAGAAGATGCATGCCTCATCCCATGCCCATACAGTGCAAAGGTTCTTAGTACTCAACTTTTTAAAGTTTTCTAAATCTCTGTGAAAAATAAGTACTCATTTAGAAAATTCAAATTATAAAAATACACTCTCATTGGGTTTTCTGTAGCAGTAGGCTCTGGTCTTAATTTCAGTACTTCATTATATGATAAATGGAAGCCTAATTTCTCTAAGTGCTGCGGGAATCAGCCCTTATTAGAACCAGAGATACTGTTAAAGAAAACCTACAATTTTGCAGAGTCATTTTAGGCCCTGACTGTAGGAGGATTTGACTTCCCCTTTTGAACACCATTATACTCTCATGATTCCTACTGACAGGTTCTCAACTTGAGGCCAGAGAGTGTGTTTAATGCTTTATTGTAAAACTATAAGTATCCTTGAAAAACTTTTCAGGTTTTTTCTGTTGTTTAACTTGTGCTAGCAGGAAAAAGGTACAACCACTTTTTAACTACAAAACAGGCTGTTCTGCTTGCTGAACAGAAAGGCATTCACGATTCTCAAGAATGAAAAAGTGGCAATTTATAATTTCTGCACTGAAGGTCCTGTAACTGATGATTGATGTAGTCTCCATTTAGAAGTCCTTAGACTTAGATAAACACATCACTACCCAAAATTAACTGCTGCTCTGACAGCTCCAAAGTGGCTTTACAATTGGGATCTGAAGTTTTTGGTGTGTGTCCCATCTGGCCATGTCTTTGTTTGTCTGTGAAGAAATTTCTCTCTCTGGCCCACTTGATCATGTCCCACAGAGAACAGTACTGCAGAAGTCTTGGCCTACTGGGTATGATATTTTCAAAGTTAACATATATTTAAGATTATACAAGGACTGTACAGGTCTATGCAGGATGAGGATCAAGCTCACATGAAGGCTAAAAAAAATATATATTCCAAACAGAAAAAGAAAACCAGACACCAATAAAACAAAACTCCAGGCCAAGACTACATTATGGCTATTTATTACAAAAATTTCAAAAGTTCATAAAAGAGAATAGAAATACTTAACTACCATTAAACAAGATCTATAACAACAGTACATTCATTTCTGTCAGGAGTGGAGGATCTTAAGGTATTCATTGATGTTCAGCCTCAATTTAGGTGTCAGTAGTGGGTGAAGATGTTATGCTCTTCATGGAGCAATGTGGAATGTATCATTCAACAAAAGTGTTTAAAAACCATTTATAAAAAGAAAATCCACCGTAAGTCTTTAGCAGAATATATATTTAATTTTGAAATCTACTTCGGCTTTTGTTTAAATAAATTCATTTTTTTGCCTCCCAAGTTGTTGGACACAGTGTTTCACTGGGACCTTTAATAAAATCACTGACATTTCCTGAGTGGATACTTGGCTAAGGTTAAGAAGAATTGGAGATATACAGAATTATGTTAGTGTTCTATCCAAGTAGGAAATTTGGACAGGAAAAAGATTTCCTCTTTGGAAAAAAGAATTCCTATATCCACATTTCCTCCATTTTAAATCAGGCTGAAAAAACTAATGTTTTGAAAATAAAATTCTTACCATTCCCAAAAAAAAGTAGCTGACCTAAAGCTACCTATATTCTCAATGCTCAACAAGGACATCAGATATACAGATTCAGTTTTATTAAGTGCTGTAGGAACCATCCCACTTTCTTTCATACCTAAACAGGAATTAATAAATTAGTTAATTATATTTCTTACCTGAAGTGTGTCTTGTAGGACGGAAAGCTGATTTACTTTTTTTTTTTAATTTCTCCTTTAGAAATTGTTATTACTTCTTCTCATAAAATTATCTTTTTTTTTAGAGCAATTATACTATGTCCAACTGAAGTATTTATTAGCACAAGGAAAGGCTTCATAGCTCACATCCTGCCAAAACTTTCAGTACTTCTCTGCTCTTTATTTCATCATAGAACCTTTCTAATTCTACAGGATGTTAGTATTTAATATAATTTTAAAATATCAAAATACACGTAATCAAGATTACAATGAACACTTCTCAGGGCCCAGGTTTGTTCTACTGATAATTCCAAGTCCATTAGAAACAGAAAAGCTTTCTTCTAAACACTAGCATGCTGCATAAGTGCTTTGATAAGTAAATTCCTTCTTCCAAGAAAACTGGAATTTTCCAGCCTTTTTGTGCTCTGCTTATGTGATTTCTGCAAACTCTTTAGCTTTTAGGTGCTTGCAAGTTTTAACATGTACATTTTTTAAAACTCTGATTACATTAGTAAAGTAGTTTTGCCATTAGTCACAGACCATGTTAATTGAAATTTCAGTTTTAAAATCCTTCTAGGCTACAGGACATATAGAACAACAATACCAAAATCTATCAAAGTCTGGATCCTAACATTACATGTGGAAACCAGAGCCCTGATTTAGCCCACCAGCAAATCCGAAAAAGAATTAAGCTTCTCAATATGGCAGTACCAAACAATCAGCAGAAGGAGAGTTCAGTCTAAAGTCAGGTATGTTCTGCCTGAATCTGCCTGCAGCAGGCCAGGAGGAAACACTGGCTCTGAATCCTTCCTGAGGCTGAAGTGGTTGGTGTCCTCTTCTATTTGGGACATGTAGCCCTTAACCTTCTTTCTATTGCTAAGCGTATGTTTCCTAGGATTAAAAAAAAAAAAGTATTTTCTCTTTCTATAGAAACAGAGGTGATGCTTATCACTTATAAAATAACAAGTAAAAACAGCTCAAGGACTGAAAGTCTTTTTCCAGACTAAAGGAATTTGAATATATTTGAAGGTATTTGAAGTCTTTAAAGTAAGTGCCTAAACCAGAAAACTACAACTTACTTTGAAGTCTTTTCAGCTGAAGCTTTGATGATAGGTACTTAGAATTAAGAATTGCATTCAAATTTTATTCAAAGATTTTTCACATACAAATACTGCTGAAGAAGAGACCCAAATCCATAGTATTGAGACTGCTGAGCTCATAGTATACCTTTAGGTGCACATTCAAGGTGTAAGCAGCAAGAGTGGGTTTATTCCATGAGGGAGGACAACCCAGGGCTGACACCAGAGCAGGCGATACCTTCATTGACCTAGGTGCTGTCCTGCAGAATCCAAGCAGGGCACTGATGACAGGAACCATCAACAGCCCCAGACACATGTAGTGGAAGATCCAAAGTCCCTTCAGGGGTTCAAGGTCCCAGGAATACACCTGGGAGACGGGCCAGGAAGAAGGCAGAGCTAGAGTACAGCTCAGGAAGGGATTAAGACCCCCATGTTAAGTTGAAATGGGGCTCCTGGACCCATGGAGAGCTGTGGGGGAAGGTCCCAGGGTGGATCAGGGTCAGTACTGCATGGTAGTAACCTCAGGGCCCTGGCACAAAGCATCCATTGAGCTTCAATAGCAAAATTAGGTTTAGCCTATACAGTAACTCTCAGGACAGCAGTGGCCTTGAGTATTGAAATATTCTGATCTACCTGCCGTAGGTCTGGGACTCAGATGCCATATCAGCGTGTAGCTAGCTGAGGGAAGAAAATTAGAGTGGGTATGTCTCAATTTGCATGTAGCCAACCCACATTTTTATCAGATTTGCCACAGATTTCAGAATATTGAATTGAGTTGGCTGTTGAGGTTCCATTTACTATGTTGGTAATATTCTACTCTCAGATTGAAAAAAAAGAAAAATAATGAGAACAGTGAGAATAAAGAACTACATTTCATATTCATTATTTTCAGTTACCAAAACAACAGAGACCAATGATGATGCTAATTTCCAGTGATAGGGGTTTTGCAGCAATTATGTCATTGTTGCAAATAATTTCACGGTGAACATGGTATTCAGCCCATGTAATCCTCCCACTGAGTAGCTTGATCTCCCAGTTTGGTCTAATTAGATGGAAGTTTCAGGATTATATTGGGGTCAGACAGAAAATTTTTGCAGAGAATGAGGTCAAAAAATTATACAAAGTGGTCAGCAGTGGAAGTGCAGGCATGATTGTGCCTAGAACGAGGAAAAAGCATGGCCTTTTGGGATGGTAAAGAAAAAAACTAAACCAACCCTTGAGCTCTTGCCACATCTACAAAAGCTGAGCAAAGAAAAAAAAATCAAACAAGGTAAAAATTATAAAGAGTCATCTTCCATGTATTTCGGAAAGAATAGTTCTGATTCTTGTTATAGCTAAAATGAAATGTTTTTGTCAAAAGTCACATTTTAAATAATGTAGTCTAGACACTAGGCACTGAAACTCTACTCCAAAGTGGAGTTTATTCTGCTGGGAATATACAAAGTCATTTTTTTTAACTGTTCAACCCACTCTGCCGACCACAATCCTACTTCTGCTCCACTGAAGTCAATAAAAAGGCTCCTATTGATTTCAACGAGCATGAGATCAGATGTAATGCAAAGATTGTCCAGGAGGTAGAAAAGAAAATAACAGTTGAATATTGAAATAGCATGATGAATACCTGCCATTTTTAGCTCTGCCTTTATACATAATTCTGAAAAGAATAACAGGAAAGTGCTTCTATTTCACTGAAATATCCATCAGAAATAATAAATGTTTCACTAATGCATAAAAACACCATGGAATTATTAGTTTGCTTTGTGCATTGTTGATGTGAAAAAGGATAGCAGAACCATAAACTTCTTTATTTATTCAAATTGTATGAGGAACTCTAATAAACCAGACATATGATAGGCCAAAGGCGTGTGCACACAGAAACCATCTTTCTTGGCAGAAGCCTGCAGTTTCTTTGCAACAACTGTGGTCAGTCACATCATACATTATTTCCTGAGCATCAGGGGCACATCTACCTTGCCAATTGCCTCTGAGCCTTCTTCCATTGTAGGGGATTATTTGTCACAGTGGTATGACAGTGTGAATATGTATAAGCAAAATCAGTTGTTTGAATTCCTAGTAGTTCATGTTGAGCATTCCTACATTGTTACAATTCTGATAGAATATTTCCTGCAGAAAACGACTAGCTATTAATTCTTTTCTACATAAGATTTCTCTAGGTCTTGTGTGTTTTGCCCTTCTACTTTCATTTTATAGGATGGCGATTTTTGTTCTGCCCCTTACGATGTCCGTAAAACCTTTAGAAGAAGAAAGTGATCACAGTGTTTATTCACCACAGATACCATGAAGTGAAAAGCAGCCCTTTACTTCCTCACTGCATGCTTCAAGAATGGTGAAGCACGAAGAGCACTGCCGTGTTCAACACACTGTTGAACATAAGGGCCTTTAATTTGTGCTCATTTCTAACAGCTCTCATACAGCTGAGTTGGGAGGCTGCAATTATCGTCTGTTCATTGCCAGAATTCCCCAGGTACTTCAGCTCGTGTTTTGAAATAAATAGGTAACCAAAACAATGAAAACATGGCCTTTGTTTTAACCAAGACAAGGTGAAGAATAGAGCGGAATAGACACCTCCGTGAGAACAGAACATACTCCCTTATAGAGCTCCAAATTTAAGGAATACCAATTTAGTGCTACATGTGATGGAGAAGGTTGATGAGAGAACAAAGAGTAAAAAGGAGAAGCGTGCAAAGTTTGCAAACCAATGTAATTATAAGCAGCAGCAGGGACCACTATATAAAATACATCAATATAGTGGCATACCTCATTTTTAATATTATGGTCATAATTTTTTTCATCATAGAAATATTTAGATCAAATGGTAGTCAAGCCTTATTGCACTAGGGTCTTCACAAAGATACTGTAAGAAAAAGCCCCCTTGGAATTTGCAGTTAAAATAGGAACTTTCATTGATATTTGTGCAATCTTACTTGTATCTGCATGTCCAGCTGATGTGCAATAACAACAAAAAGTGGTGTAAATCAACTATTATTTCACATGCCTGAAATCAGGCTTAATCTCACTAATGAGATAGCAGAGATGAATTAGTGTGCCAACAGTTCATTGAAATGTTAATAGGACCAAAATCATGGTGAATTGAACTTGTGATAGAGACACACTAGTCAGTTTTTCATGTACTATAAGGTTTCTCTGAAGCAAAAAATAATGATCTAAAATCCAAAGTCTTGGTGTTTGAATCTACTCTACTATTTGTCACTCAGGCACAAAATGGTCTCATATTCATTCTACCTCCATTCCAAAGATATCTTTAAACAGATTACAACTGCACGTGCTTCTGTGTAGGTTCTTCAATTGCTTTTGTTCTTTATAACAATTTCACATATAGAAAAGAGACAAAGTGAGAAGAAACCATACTCTGTGATAAAACCCTGGTCGGAAGACATTGTAGACATAAGTAATAATTGCAATACATATCCAACATATGTGGGATTACTATCATTGAATGAGCTTTTTAAGATGTCAGGAAATCATTATGAACAAATGACACTGAATATTCTGAGTTGGAAGGGGCCCACAGCAATTATCAAGTACCACTCTTAAGTGAATGGCCCACACAGGGATCAAACCCCCAACCCTGGCTTTATTAGCACCATTCCCTAGACAACTGAGCTAATCTCAAATATTTGCTAATGAACTGGAGGATCTATAAAGAACAGTCATGCTTCTGTTGTACTGTGCTATTCTTAAGTTATGGTTTTGACTGAGCCCAAATAGCTGTGTTGTTAAAGTACTGGGTATGTATTTCCACACTACTGATTTTGGAGTATGATCTATTTCTAATGACAGTGTGAAGGTATTTAGAAGAACCTCACAGCGAACATCTTCCTGACATTTAAATGTCACTTGACAGATACAATATTAATGAAAAGCTGTTTCATACTGTCCTCTAGGTTTTTGTTAAAATATATTCCCAGAAACCTTATGTACTTATCTATTTTCCCCTCAGTTTTGGAGATAAATCTCTACTAATATTGTCCCTCTAGTTTAAAACCATCCTATGGAATGAAATAAAATTAAGAATACTTTTTTTTAAAATCTATACAAGGTTTGTCATATTAAAGTATTGCTAACAGTTACCAAACAGAACAAGTTCACCTGGAAAAAAGTGGTAAATATTAACTGCTCTAACAGCAGTGTGTGTCCATGACATTTTATCTTTGCTCTTGTTTGGTTAATGCTTATAAATTGAGCCCCTAATTTATCTTCAGCTGAGCTTGAAAAAGCAGAGTTAGAGTTCAAGTTTTATTGCTTACTGTTGGTGTTATAAGCTTTAAAGTAAATTTCCTTCCCAAGATATTATCTCTTATCATTAGCTACCAGGACATCCTTTATCCTACTTTTTCTGGATCAAAAAAAGAGATAAGAGGGTAATACATCTTTGCAGAAACTAACTGAACCCTCTCTCAAGCAAAGTTTATCACCATTTAGCCTAGTATACACAGTTGATACGTTTGTATTTTAGCTAAAGGTGACTTAGAAAAATACCTAAACCCAAGAACCCTAAAGTTTTTCATCCTGTGGAACTACACACTGTATTTGCATACTCTGCAGTATGCTCACTTCAGCTTTGATGTTATGCTGAGACAGTGGCTTGTATTTACAGACAATTTTAGGATTTCCTTCCAGAAGTCTCCAGAGATATATAACAATTTTTTATATTACAAATGAAACCTGTGGAGTTAATAATTCTTTCAAAATGTTTCTAACACATCAATTATTAATTTCACTTTTATGATCTGTGGCTTTCTACTGATGGCTTTATAGCTATACGTTGCTGTGGTGGAGAGGATAGGAGGAAGTGAGGAGGTATATTAAGCAAAGAAAAATCATTAGAAATACTTAAGTTGGAAGTCATCATCTCTCTTGTACATTTCATTTCAAATAATGACATCTCATCTTCATAAAGGTAAATCTTTGATAAGAAACTAAATGCAGGCTAACGTGTAAAATATTTTAATAACTAGTGTGAAAGTTAAAGTGCTGACTGCTAGCTTTCAATAAAGGAAAACTACTTCTAACATCAGATGAGTGAGTCACAACATGAAACCTCTGGTCACTGAGGATGTCTCATAAACTGTGGCTAGAACATTGCACTTTGTAGATAGCACCTCTGAGTAGTCTTAGTACCCTCAAGCACAATGTATTTATTTTCATCTTTCTTGCTTTTCCAGAAGGTGAAATACTGATCCCCAATCACTGTGCCCTAACCCACAAGACTAGCTGTGTTTCAACAAAGACCTGTGATTCTTGTATGCAAATTTCTCATACTCCACCATAGCTAATATTTTTGTTTGGCTTAAATGAAAAATAACATAGAAATGCATATAAACCAAAGTACTGTGGCATAGTTTTGCACCTTTTTTCCTGAAAGTGGATCTTAATAAAAATTAAGGACCAAACACTACACCTTTGTATTCTCACTAATACTGAAGAGAACTAAATAGGACCATTAATCAATCTAACCATTTGCTTTTCTTTTTAATGTAACATTTTATTTTTTTACTGGAAAAGCATTTGTTTACACAAAATTTGCAGTTTGAAAAGGAAGAAAAGAAAAGAATAACCTTTGGAAAATATTTGCAGGTTTTCTGTCATCCTAAAGAGAAAACCATGCTGAAATTTCTTCCTTTTCAGGGAAAATAAGTGGTATTTTCACTGCTGGTATTCAAAATATGGTAACATTTGATTTTATTTTTTGTTTCTTATTGTAAAAGAAACAAAATATTGGAAGAGAGCTTGAAAATGAAAGAAAAAGCACTTTACTCAAAGTCTCTTCAGGGAAGCAAATATAATTCATCACCAGATATGTGCAGGAAATGTAGACACAGGTCAAGTGTGTCAAAGAAGACATAGGCATAAAACCAGAATGAAAAGCACTTGTCTAATTTATGTCAGAGGCCCAACACAACAACTTTGAATGCCTGTGAGAGAACAAAAATAATGCATACAGAGGGCTCAAGGTTCCTTATGATGTTTCCTATCACAAATTGTGGAGGAGTAGAAAGATATGCAGTGTATTGAAACTCCAAGGACCTGCAAGTACCACATCTTCTAGAAGCCTCTTAATTAGAAAAGTTCTAGACCACCTCTTTACATGATTGTCCCAAAAAGCAGTATACTTGAAACCTTAAGTGAAAAGCTTATACTGAAGATGAAGTGTTTCTGCTCTGGCTGCTGCTAATGGAATAACCATTTTTATTTTGCTTACTATCTTCTGCAGACATTTTCCCCCACCACGGTGGATGTGCTGATTATCATTTGTACCAATTTCAACTCAGCTGATGGAAAGGCAACACTCTTACCAGTTTGCACACTATAAATGCTTATCAAATCTGTGAAGAACAACAAAAGCACGAACACACTCTTGACAAACCACCCAAAATACGCCTGTTTTCACCCTAGTAGGTAATTTTCTACAGCTTAGAAATAGGAGGCCAAAACCTGATACAACTGAAGTGCTGGGGTAAATTGCATTGACTCAACTGTCTGCCTCACTGCTACTATCTAAACTTTTTAAACTTGAAGAAACCATGGTTTGGACTTTTCTATTCTAATTAAGAATGATTTTTCTCTTATTATAGTCAAGCTTTTAAAAAGCTGTAATAGATTACTAACAGCTTACTAAATATATTTAATCTGCTCTAATGTATCAAAAAAAGCCAACAACCATATTTAACAATATTATTTTAATAAGACATATTTTATCAGATATTTGCACCCACTAATATAACAGTGAGGCATAGAAATAAAGATAAAATAGTGTCCATTGACAGTGTTAACAACTTTCTGACATATGTGATCAAGGAGTCAACAAGGAATCATGGAATCATAGAATGTTTTGGTTGGAAGATTACCTTAAAGTTCATGTAGTTCCAAACCACTTGACATTGGCACATGTGCCACTCACTAAATCAGGTTGCTCAGGGCCTCATACAGCCTGACCTTGAACACTACCAGGGATGGGGCATCTTCTCTGGGCAACATATTGAAGTATTTCACTTTCCTCTGAGTAAAGAAATTCTACCTAACATTTAACCTACACCTCTACTCTATCAGTTTAAAATCATCACCCCTTGTCCTGTCACTATCTGCCCACAAAAAGAGTACATCTCCTTCCTTGTTATAAGCCTCCTTAGGGTACTGGAAGGTCTCCCCAGAGCCAGTTTCCTCTCCTCTCCTCTCCTCTCCTCTCCTCTCCTCTCCTCTCCTCTCCTCTNAAAAGAGTACATCTCCTTCCTTGTTATAAGCCTCCTTA